>JASCZW010006775.1:0-94756 GCA_034211315.2 Aedes japonicus
TGAAAGGCAACCCAGGTGTCCCCATACGTGGTTTGGAAAAGAAATACGAGATTTAAGAGAAGAATTGAAGTCTTTTTGTGCCAGTAAACACCCGAATCACTCCCAAACAAAATTTGGTGCAAAAAGCGGAGCACGGATTCCTATGCAAACAAAGCTTTTGACGAAATTTGATGGCTGTATTTCAATGGATGACGATACATATGTCAAAATGGATTATAAACAAACTTCCGACGAAAATTTTACCTGGTAGCTGGTCGTGAGAATGTCCCTTCCAGGTATAAATTTTTGCTGATAATTTTGCTCGAAAACTAATTGATTTGGCAAGGAATCTGCAGTTGTGGCCTTAAACCAAGGTTTTCATCACATCTACACAATCACGTCGAAGGTTTACATTAAAGAGTGTCTAAAACAGCCCTTCATTCGTAAACACAAGACCAACGTTATATTTTGGCTGAATCTAGCCAGCTGTCACTACTCCAATGGGGTACTATGAATGGTATGATACAAACCGGTTAATTTCGTCGCCAAAGAGATTAATCCTCCGAATTGCCCTGCGTTCAGACCGACCGAAAAATATTGGGCAATGGTCAAGCGAAAACTTCCAGGAGACGGTGAAGAAGTGACAAAGGCACAACAAATGCGTTTAAATTGGAATATAGTTCGCCGGTACAGTGTCACCAGCGACTGTGCAGACTCATGATGGCATCGATCAGCAACGAATCTGGTCAGAGGGTTTGAGCTGTCCTGTGGAATGCCTGCAACTAGAAATTAGAAGAAAACTAGTATCCCCACTCAACCCCAACCACCCCCTGCCCATCCTCGACAGACACGCTGTACTCCTGTCTACAATGTGCAGACCTCTTCAGCGTCTCCGCGATCTATTAACTCGAAGTCCAGTTATTAGTAATGAGACACCGAACGAAGCCCGCACACTGCAGACGAAACGCGCGCATCCGTCGGACATGCTAAAGGTAGCCGGAACCAAATGGAGAACACCAACCCCTCCTCCAATTTCCAGTTATCGATCACAAGTTATGCGACAGTTCGTTCGAACCGGTGAAATATAATAATTTGTTGTACAACGGAAGCTGTATATTTGAAAGCCGAATAACTGCCCTTTGTTTGAAGTTTTGATCAACCGTGTATGTTGTTTAATTCCTGAGTTATTATCACTTGAATGCGTCCAAATTAACTTTGAGTCTGGCTTTAGGGTATTCCTATCCAAAGGAGCTAACGATCTTTGATAGCCTACCGCGAAGATTGGTAGAAACTATTGCTTGAAAAGGGTTTCCCACTAAGTATTGATTATTAACTGGAAGAGACGATGGAATTTTAGTTACTTTTTCTTTCCAAAGCGTAACATGTGCTTATTAGATGACCATGTAAAAACTAACATGCAAATAAAGATTTCAATAAAGAAATATAATCAAAAATTTCAATTAGAAATAAAAGCATATTTTCAAAAAATTAATGTTATTTCTTCCCAAACCCGTTATTACGATGGAAATACGAATGAAATGAAATTCCACCTTTTTCCATACACAACCAGTGGCTTGAGCAGACTACAAGACCAAGCACTGTAAGGCCGGCAAAAACTCCACATTCTTTCATACACACGCATCAACTTAAGCATTCACAAAACTGGAAACTATACCTGAGTGGTGGTTTGGAACTCCTGCTTCATCATAGAATAATTTGATTCTATTGCTACAAAGTTTAGTATTATTGTACAGAAAAAGTGCGTGAAAACTTGTTTCAACAAAAACGCACTGAACAACAACACAATTGAATTCCCGCATCTCACTGTGGCCTCAAACGACAAAATGTCTGATAATTGCGATTGGTTTTATACTCGAGCTACAAACAATATTCTACTAAGCAAAATGGCACTAGCTCACCAAGAAGTCTACTGCAGCCTGGAACTTCAGGTAATAGTTTGCTTCACTCTGCATAATCCAACGAATCAAATCTTTGCCTCCTTCTTGCTGCAAAATTCACACCGCTGCCTAAAATCGCCTTGATTCTGATGGCAGCGTCAGCTCCACCATACTGTAGCTTCGGCTTCCGGAAATTCGCAAATCGCGTGAACATTTTTCGTGTCCCATGAAGTGGCCATATACTGATTAATCGCGATGAAACTGTTCAAAACCTTTTAATTAGGCACTGGATTATAATATGGGGACTAGGTACAAGAATTATCATTTTTAAAAATAACGAAAACGAGCGAAAAACATGACAGTAGAAAAACACGTCAGCTCGTAGCCAAAGCATCGCTTCGATCTCTCTGAAGATTACATCATCATCAATAATCGGAAAGTGAAACATTACAAAGGGCATCCATTATTCCGTAATCAGTTTGGATGAAAGGATGACAAAGTATACAAAATTTAAAAAATGTTTTCTACGATGCTCCATTTATGAGCTACGAATCTTATGAAAAAAATTCAAAAAGGAATATTCTGAGAAGAAGCAACCCTGATGTTCCCATTTTTATTTCGTTCAAATAACCATACACTATGCACAATTTAGAAAATCCTCAATATTAAATAACTTAATTCAATAGATTCTTTGTTCACATAACTTTCATGAATGACTTCTGATGCCATATTTGATCCATCAGTCGATTTGCACAGAGTTTTATTATATTATATATGATAAATAAAAACCTGTAACGTAGACCGATGGACAAAATGGCATCATGAAGTCATTAATGAGAGTTATGGCAACGGATTCGAATGCTAACATACTGGATTGGTGGGATGCAGTGGGCAAACCATTCTGCGTTATCTGTTTTGTTAAACAGGATCAGATATAATTATCACCAAATATCCATGAAGTGCCGTTGGCCGTTTATCGCCCTGTAGCTCGGTTGTGAAAGCGCCTATTCCAACGACAACTCAGTATTGATTCGAGTTTTGCATCAACTACCCACAATTTATTCATTATGAAATTTTGGGAGATTTGACGTAACTTGGACTGTGTTGGTTCTTGCTATCTCTAAGTTTCCATATGCAGGTACAAAGTGATACCGTGAATGTATAAAAATCAGTAGACCTACTTTCAAACTATTTCTAGAATGCATCGATTGCGGTCAGGAGCCGAAACATGAAGAAGGTCGTCTGAAAAACAGCTTGTTTGTGGTTCATATGACGTGAAGCAACGGCCGGTTAAGATAGCAAATTTGCAGTGAACGTAACCGTCATGCCAATATTGATGAGTTTCGAGTTTGTAAGTATTCTTATGAAGTTTGTCATCACATCATTATTCACTGTTGTTTTGTGTATGCAAATTATAATTTATATTTGTCTATTTGTTGCTTTATTCAGGTTGAAAGCACAAACTCTCTAGACGCAAATATATTACTTGCAATGGTAAGTGTAACGTGTTTAAAAATGCTGGAAGTTATTTAGATATTTGTTCTATAAATCGATAGGAGGAAAGATGAATTTTTGTCCTGGGACCCAGAGGACTTCATAAACATAACCGCCCTACCGATTAGCTCGGATCAGCTATGGGTACCTGATGTTCAGCTATATTCCTCGTAAGTTATGCCGGAATCTGTTTCGTAAATTTATATCACCTCTAAATTACAGGATCATCAAGTTTGACGCCAAAGCAAGCTGCACAAATCCTCGCTGTTTGGTGAAGTCCGATGGCAGTATTGTTGCGGTTCCGTCGTGTGACTTCAGCGCCCGATGCGAAGCAGACTACTCAAACTGGCCATTGGACTCTGCAAAAGTGCAGGCTATTGTTTGGAGCCTGATGGAACATGCCGGTGAGGTGGACTATCAAACGCGCTTTTCGTGCCTCGGATCCCTGCAATCAAATCATCACACCCAGTGGCAAGTCGTTTCCACAAAGCATTCGAGAAAAGAGACAACGCACAACAATGTGACGTATCCTACACTGGTATATGATTATATTCTCGAACGGCATACGTCGAGCTTCCACATGCTGGGCATGTTGACGCCCATTTTTCGTAAGATTATCAATCTTTGTGCCATCCACACGTACTAATCCACTGACCTCATATGCCTTTTCAGTATTAATAATTATGAATCTCTTCCTTACGTGGCTGGACACGGATTGCCTTGAAAGAAAGTTGCTTCTCGCTACGTCCGTTACCTGCCATTTTTATTTCTGGTGTTCCTTCAATGGGCGGTTCCCAAAAATGGAGATACGGTTCCTGGAATATGTAAGTCTATGAACAATATCAAAGAATTCAACTTAGGGCCTGTTCATAAACCACGCAGACTCATTTTTGAAAATCTTAGACTCCTCATTTCCCTCAAAGAGCTTTCTCCACACATTTTGTTTGAAATTTTGTATCCCCCAGAAAAGTCTTCGTGGTTTATGAATAGCTCCTTTACTCATTTTGTATTATTTCCAGTATTATTCTACCGTAACTCCGTGATAGTAACGGGTATTCTCATTGTACACACCTTGATTGGCTCGGCGTTGAAACGACTGGAAAGAACTCCTCCGAATATGGTAACGCTGGCAGCAGGAACGGTAATCAAAAATAAGATAGGGGAATTGATTCTGGCAGGAGACTACATGACTGTTGAATATACGGTATTTACGGATTAATTAAAATTGTGTTGGACACAACTAGTAACTACTTTCAACATTTACAGAAATCCCGAACATTACAACGCAAATCATCAGAGCTCACCGACAACAAAGAAACGTGGACTTCATTCAGTAGAATTTTGGACCGAGTTCTGTTTCTTGTGTTCTTCGTAGTATATGCCGTATCATTTGGAATGTACATTCCACTGAGGTATACTTCGCGGTTTGGCGAGTATGAACTGCACGTCTTATCCTACGATGATGTTAATCAATTCAGTTAGGTTACCTCAAATATAGGTAATGTGTAAACCATTCTCGTTCGAAAAATAAAATCTTGATTAAACCTTCCCAGTGCTTTCGGATCATTTTTACCAATCGACATTTAAAAATAAATATGCAACTTTATAACGCGTAAAAACTAACCATATTAAATTTCTTGACTTTTCCAGCTAACTCTAGAGTGGCGCTGCAAAAAAAGTTACATTAGTGCATTAGCGTCAAAAATGACCAATAACTTTGGCTAGCTCTCGAAAATCCATTTTTGATTCGGATATTGATCTTTTAGCATCATCTGAAAGGTTTGGATACTAAAAATAGCATTTGATTCACATTTTTCTTTCATAATTTGTACTTTTGGGCAACTGTAGTATTAGTTCCGGTATTCAATTGAAGAGGGCACATTCAGAAACTCATTTGCTGTTGCCGTTCGACGGCTCAAAACTCACTATTTTTCATCCTAGAATTACGGATATTTCATTCCATGCAACAACAAGGAAATTTGAATCGGTTCCAGACCCAAATATACTGGTATCATTCGACGAATCAAAATTTATGATTTTGCACCCTTAGATCAACAACGGGATAGAATCACTTCCCGTTTCCCAGGTGCCAGATCCGGTAGTGTATAAAATCGGACACCTTCGACTCGTGACGTTCGTGATCTGGTACCGGACGACTCAAAATTCATGAACTAATAAGAAGACTTGGTCACTTCTAGATACTCTGGAATCGATTCCGATAAAACATAAAAATACACTATCCGAACCTCAGGTACTGATGTCAGCTCAATATTGATAATTTTTACCCTAATGCACATGTACATCATTTCACGGATCGATTAGAGATATTGTTAGAACCACATTTACAAAAAACATTCTATGGCTCAATATTCATGATTATTCGCATAGATATGCTGCCATGGATTACCAAAGGGATTTAATAACTTCCGGAAATTCTGGAATTCTGTAATCGTTAGCAGGGTCCAAAACGGTCACTTTCAGAACCTCTTGATGGAACAGATGTCCTTATATTTCAGGATGAAAAGTCATGAGTGATGAGCTATCGAATTACACCATTAGTGTATGATGTTGTATTAATTTCCTCAGTGCCAATTAATACTAGCATTCAAATCGCTAAAGAACTGTAGAAATTCAAAATGACTGAAGTTTTTGTTAACACAAGTCAAAACTCCGCAACCTCCATCCTCCTTCTGAAAGTGTCCGTTTCGAGGCCTCACCGCAACCGATCTCAGATTATCCAAATCTCCTTATTGGTCCATGGCATTTTAATTTTTACATTTAATTTTTACATGTCATCTTTTAGCCAGAGAGGCTCTTCATCTTCGTTCTTCTTATATATATTTTTGTGGTGTGATTAGTTAAATTTTAAATTCTAGTTTACATTTCATCCCTGTAGGGGTTGGTTGATTTGAATTAGTAAATTTTAATAACCTACCTAACTACAATAACTACAATTTGAAAAACCTAGGGGTGGGGACCAAATCACGGATGACTTGGTGGTCTGATAGGTGGCAACGTGTCCTGTACCTATTGATAGTCTCACTAAAACGATCTTCGAGTGTTTTAATCTCGGCCAGACGGTGGATCTCAGTATTTCTCGTCCGCTGGGGTGTGTTCAGATTATCCTGAGAAACTTGTTTTGAACCCACTGTATACTAGCTATAGCTTCAGGTGGTGTGTTTTTGCGCAGCTCTACCAACAATCAATATGCAACTAGCGATTTGGTTCATCATGGTTCACTGTTGTAGAGCCCCTTGGTCCGAAGTACACCTTGAAGCCAGCACCTTGTTATACATATTTGCGCCATTGTTTTGATTTGCTGTGTTATTTTGACAGAATATTTGAGAGTGTGTTCGTGTGAGTACATTATTAGGGGCGCATTATTGAGCTTGGGACCGAGCTTGGGACCGATGTGCTAGTACTGACTGAGCCAAGAAAAAAATCGTATTTGTATGGGACCTACTGGTCTTACAGTTAGTCTATGGCTCTACCAGATCGGGATGCCGTACTCAATAACCGGGAGTATGATCTGTTTATAGATGGCAAGCTTGTTTTTCAGGGACAATGTAGACTTTCTGTTTAGCAAGGGGTACATAAGCTTCAACAGAACGTTACATTTTGTGACAGTCTTATCAACCTGTTCCCTGAAGTTCAGCCTGCTATCTAGTGTCACGCCAAGACAGATGGCTGAATTGGTCCATTCCACCGTTGTGCCGTTTAGGCAAATTTTAACATCCTCAGCCGGAACAAGTCTGGGCGATTTTAAGTGTGGAAATAGGATGACCTGGGTCTTCGCTGCATTAATGCAAATCTTCCAGTCAGTGAGATACTTCAACAAAACATTCAGGCTTCGCTGCAGTTTCGCTGTAAGCGCTCTTGTTACCCTACTATTGTGGACGACTGCGGTTAGAATCGGCGAACAGCGACAGAGATCCGTTTTCGGGGAGTGGGGGTATGTCCAAGGTGAACAGGTTAAACAAAAGCGGACCTTAAATGCTTCCCTGCGGAACACCGGCAGAAACCTCCTGCGCTTCGGAAACTGCACCATGCAGCGAAACACAGAATGTTCTGTTTGATAAGTAGGTCATTACCATCTTCACCAGGAAGACTGGAAGATTGAACCGATGCAGCTTGTACACCAGGCCATCATGCCAACCGTCATGAAGGGGCCATGGCAGATGTTTTCGAAACAGACTCGTTTCGCCTGAGCATGTTAATGACTCGATTCAGTTGATGTACTGTTGATCGACCTCGTCGAAAACCAAACCGTACAACAAGCAGGTTGTTGAGTTCATCGGCAGATGCAAGGAGCCGACAGTACATTGCTTTCTCAAAAAGTTTTGATACTCCCGGAGAGAAGGCTGATGGATCAATAGCTCTTGGAACATGAAGGATCTTTCCCAGGTTTCCGTCGTGTTCCGTCGTGTCTTTCTTCAGGTTTCGTGTTTTGCATTCAGGTCGCCGGCGATAATAAACTGCCCATGCCTCCGAGTAAGCTTGATGATATCGTTTCGTGTAAAGTCGTATTCGTCCCGTTGTTTGTGCTTGCTGCTTTGGACAATAGGCCGTGATGATAATGATAGGGCCTGATGGTGGATTCGACCTGGACTCCGATGTCTTCGAAGAATTGGAGCTGCAAACTCGGAAGCATCTGGCAGTTGATGTTGGTACGTAGGGGATGGCAACTCCCCCGGAACTGGTTCGATCAAGTTTGATCAGACGGAAATCTGGGAGGAACACATTGATCTCAGGCTTGAGGTGCGTTTCAGTGACGATTGCGATGTCAATGGCTCGTTCGTTGAGGAAATTAATAAACTCGATATTCTTGCTCTTCAGCGAGCAAGCGTTCCAATTGGCAATTTTGACGATTTCACGGTCCATTGACGAACGCAATCATCGCCTGAATTTGTTCCGCACGTGTTCTGCAGGATCACTTGATAATGATGGCCTGGGTCAGGATTGTAACGACTTCCTCCGTTGAAAGCATCGAATCATCGATCGCGCCAGATGTTGCCCAGAGTACGACGGTCCTGGAAGATCGCTTTGGGATGGTTGAGTTGCTGCAGCTGTGAACCGATGCTGAACCGGACGGTTTGATGGCACTTGACGTGTTGGGAGAGCGGAAAAGTTCTCGGTCGTGAGGGCCGGAGGCAGAACAGATCTTCGTCGATGGCCGGGTTGGTTGTTGGCTGACGAGTTTCTTCGAATTTCGATAAATTCGGCCCGCTTCGGGCAATCTCTGCTTGTTGTTTTGTGTGCCGCACCGCAGTTGGCACACACTGGATAAGCATCCTCCATCCGCTCACAGGCATCGGGTCCGTGGTGTTTACCGCAATCCACGCAGCGCTTCGCCATGTGGCAATTTTTGGTGCCATGCCCAAACATCATGCAGTTCTGGCACTGAGTGACATCGCGGTGAATCGGTTGGTACCGGTCCCACTTGACAACGATGTGGAACAAGGCTCTGATGACCTTCATGCACGTCGAGTTCTTCTCGAAGTGCACCTGGTAAAGCTGATCCCGAAAGCTTCCAGAGACGTCATGCCGACGCATTTGGTTGATCTGCACCGTTTTCAGTTCATTGGCTCTTAATTCGTCGGCCAGTTCCTCCGTCTTCTTCTCCAGGAGGCCACGCAGAACCACCTTGAACGGTTTGTTCGCTTCGATGTCGTGCATAATGTTCTGCACATTTATCTACTTCAGGATTTCCTTGACAGCGTTGTAATGGGGTAGCGCCGAAAACCATCAGCTTGTAACCCTGCGAGCAGAGAGTATCCGGAAGTTCCCAAACACCCTTTGCTATCTTATAGAATATTTTTTCTTGTAGTTCTGGATGTAAATGCAAATGATATTCTCAAAAATCGCCTGACATGAAGATTTCTGGATCAAGTACCTATATGCGTTTCCAGTAAATAACGGAGTCTCTCTTGATTCTCTCTTATGTGGTTGACTACCGTTCTGCGCAGTTCCCACATGAAGTTGTAATGTTCATCCGATTTTCCCCTCGTGCCATGAAGTTGACTAACGATTGCTGAGAAGAGACATCAACCGATTGTTCGTTTAATTTGTGCTATTAATATAATACACAATACTAACTACTATAGAGGATAGTTTGAGATATATTATGGATTGAGGTCATTAAGGAAACAACCATTCGTTATTGGGAGTTCAGAAAGTATGCGAAGGTAGAAAGAAAGAGTAAAAAGATTAAGCAGGAAAATGCTGGACGTTGGCTTCTGGTTCCGAGTTCCGAGTATTAATATTTGTTAGTGCAGAATCTCAATGGACCCTCCCGACTCCCCGGATGGGTTCAAAGGAAAGTTAAGTAAAAGGGGAGGGAAGCTACATCTCAGAAATAAATATTAGAATCTAAATTTCTTTCAATCCTAAAATAATAATTCGTCTATAGATTTTTTTGTTTCTGTGTAAGACTTTTACAATATAGACTGCTTTATTATGTTTTACGTTCATTTTCAATGAGATACAATAAATTAATATAAGTTAGCAAATTATAATTACTATACCTCCTTTACTGCCTTATAAGTGTGCTGTCAAACAAAACCACATAGGTTGGACTTGCTAGGAATTATGGGGAAAGACTCTAACAAACGCAAAACAAAAAATGACTCAAAGCAGCTGAAATTCCTTCTTTTTTCAAAAAATATTATACTCTAGCAGCTCTCCATACTCAAGCTTGATTACTGCCCAAAAACTGGAAATAGTCGCAAAAATAAATCCAAAGTATAGCTGAGGACCTATAAGTTAGAATATCTCCTGATTTATGACCACTTTCCTGGTATAGTGCTATCCTGTTTTTAAACGCGCTTATTTCTGGAACTTTTCTTATGAACGCGGTTTTAGCTGCTCGAAAAAACATACAAACGTCTATTGGGTTAGGTATGATCCTATCAACCTTCGCAATTGGCAAAGGACGATTAAGAGAACTACGATGCATAAAATCTACTACGTTTGAATCTGGTAATGGTAGAACGAGTTCTCGCTAATGCTGTAACTTTTAACAGATTGACAAAATTGGAATTGAAATCGCTATCTACAGAACAAATCTCAATGAACGCTGCTTTCAGAGTTTCATTTTCAAACTGCTAGGGTACGGTTTTCTATTTGACAAGATATTTTCTAGTAATGGCCAATGTGCTTCTTTACTACACAGATATTCTTCCGGACTGAACTTATCATCTACGTCATCTTGGCTATGAATACTAAAATTTCTAGAATTTGGTTATTTATCTTGTGTTGGACAGCTACTATCTTTTTCGTTTCATTTGTGTCAGATGGAATAAGTTTATTTCGTTTATTTGTATTTGCTCGGTTAATCAACTACGTTAGTCGCTACAACGAAAATTGTTGGGTAACGACGTGTTCCTTGGAAAGAAAACATTGCTTTTTCAATATTTCTTCTTTTTCCATTTTGCATTTACTGTTCGAACTTTCTCACCTTCACATGATCTTTCAAAGCCACTGGAAAAGCTTGTAAGAAATATATATTAGAAAAAAAAAAGATATCAACAAGCGAAACGGAAAACGAGGCGCCTTGAATGACGACGAGCAAAACCCGCATTGTTTAAGCTAGTGCGCACTCTTAAAAAGCGAAACAATTAACTAACTTAAAATCTTTCTGGATGTTTCACACGTTTTCTTTTTTATTTTCAATAACAATCAACAGTCATTATCAAACAATCAGATAAATGAGATTATTGATTTTCAACTAACTGTTACAATACACACACATGATTCACATTTTATTTTTTGCTTTTATTTTACTTCGATCTCGTAAAAAGGGACGGTGATTAATTTATTCTCATTAGTGGCATCTTATAATTTGTATTTCAGCGAATCGAAAACTGATGGACTGTTACTTTGGAGTGTTTTTTTTTGTGTAGATTCGTTCGCTGTGTCTTTTTTTTACCGTACAGTAAGATTAAATTCAGATTTCTTCTTAATTTTTAAAAATAAATAAATGGCTCGGTGATTTCTTTCGTTTTTCTTCTTATTGTGTTCACAAATAAATTTATTTATATCTTTTTATCCTAGGTCTTATTCGGAATTTATTACTTTTTTCAGTTTATTTTGTTGGACGCGTCTGATTTGTTTTACTTAACATTGATTTATGATAGAAAAGAATATCCTTTTCCTAAACGTGAGGACAGAATTGTGATGTTTGCTTTTCGCTTTGTCATCAGTAATTTTTTTGTGATATCTTTCCACACGGCAACAATGTGTCGGCAGACTGGGACAACTGGGCATTACTAACAAAAATTGAACCTAAACTGGGTTGGTAAAATTATTCGATCTAGAAGAGTTGATATTAGTTTCCCTTAGTATAGAATTCAGATCAAGCAAAGCTGTCTAATCGGCAAATAAATGTTCAAAAAGCATGCATTTTAATTCCAAGGAATAGTCAATTTAATGCTTGATGTTACTGCCTAAACCTAATTCGCTTTAACAAGTTAATTTGATGCGACTATTTTTACTACTGGCGGGCGGTCAGCCATTGCCAAAAACCAAAGTCTAAGTTTCTAATAATGATTCACTATTAGTTATATTATTCTATATGAGCTATCACTACAAACTGCCAGAGGGTGCATTAAAAAGCTACCAAATTTACACATATCATTCATAAGAAGCGGAACAGACTGTTCAGAACACCACGGTCAAAAACTAAGCTAGACGAAAAATTATGAGCAGCGTGGTGTTCCTTCCCATGTGACGCTGTTGGCATAAAAATTGTATCCGAAAAAGTTACAAGCGGAGCAATCGTTTCTGATTCATTTTAGTCACTGTTCTAGACACTAAAATAGATTTGGTCCAATCGTAAAATAGGATCTGAGAATGTTATCACTCTTCGCACATACAGTGTTGATTTACAATCATCGATAATTTTACCATGATACTTGAATGACAAACCAAACTGAAAACATAATTGTAAAAAAATATCGACTTTATTGCACATGAATACAAACGAAATAGAAGTTTTTCAAAATAAATATGTACAATATTTCAATCTCATCAATAACATCATTGTTTGACAATAATAATAATATGCTTGGCTGTCCTTGGGTAAATATTAGTTTTCTAAAAGTTTTTTTTCTAGTTGATCGTTTCGCGTACAGCTTTTGCGTGTTCAATCTTTCCCTTTTGTATCCCTAAACAAATAGCAATAGTAAACTGTTTGAATATTGTTAGCCACTGTTCCGAATAGTAATATATTATAATCTTATCAAAATAAATTAACGATATACTTTCACACAGTCGCCTTACTTCAAGTATGCGATTTCTTCTTTCGGGACGACCCCGATATTTTTACCGCAACATGACTCTTAGCCTACAGTATTATTAAAAAATATATGCTTCTTCACACACTCGCACATTTAGTCTGCCATTAGTTCATTCGACTTGTGTATAGTACAAAAATAAAGGACAGGTGGGACAACACCCACCTCAGTAACAGAGCATACAAGGAAAACCCATATTAATTGGATGGAAGAATTCGCAACCCTTATCTGTAGTGACTTCTTTTTTTCACTTGAAGCCACGCAGAAAAGGAGCCAACAAACAGAAAGAAAGAATCGTCCTTTAGTGATGAAACTCAAAAAAGTCGGACGAGGTTCCCCGCCGGGAAGGCTGAGGACGGAGAATTTGATCCTTACAATTTCAGAAGTGTGTAGAGAAAGGCTAGGATCTTACGCTGTACGCTAACCTTATGTTAGAAGAATGCTTGGTTCGGATTGTTGCTGCTGTTGTTCGGATTTTGGTTGCTGCTACGGGCGGGAACTCCTCGCGAAAACGCCGACTTGCCGCCACCTCGAGCTGGCATCGCTGGCCGTCGGACATGTCGCATTTCGCTGTAAGTAGATGAAAAGGTTGAAAGAATTTCTAATCATACTTGGAAACAGACAGATTAATTTGTGACCGCAGTAGAGTAGGCAATTGACGGAAGGAATTTTCCCGATACTCATTATTGTTCTGCTGAATTCAATAATATTTCAGTGTAGTCTGAAAAAAGATGGTCAATAATATAGACACTGTATATAGACCGGACAACGCAAAATCATACAATCTGCCAACCCTGAAAAATGTCATAAATTTGAGCATTTTATCTGGCACCACTTATATTTGTACAAACTTGGAGTAAACAGCGTAATGGGCTAAAAAAAAGATTCGGTTTTGATGTTGGTAGTTTGTTTTGATTCCGTTCAAAGAAATTCATTAAAAAGCATAGTGAAAAGTGCCGTGTAAAAAATGAATTGTTTGGAGCGAAATTCTGGCAATAACTCGCGATGTGAAGTAAATTCTGTGAGTTTCTTCCGGTTTCCAAAGAAAGATAATATAAGGCAGAAATGGCAAATACACGTTGAAATGGTGGTCCTATGCTCGGCACTGTGTAGAGTAAGAATTTTGTTATTTTTAGTAATACAAACGGCAATAAATAAAACACCGAAAATACTTACATTTACTGAATATGGAAGTAGAAAACCCCTTATTTGTTCATAATTGGGTTTTGTCAAAACAATACTTGATCACAATACTTGCTCCTTTAAAGCGAATCAAAAGTTGACAGTCCGTTTGGCTGCATTTTTTGACAGGTCGTTTGGCAATTGTTACAAGCAGCGAAAATCTATTTGAAAAAAACCTCAAAACTCAAACGCACGGATACTTAGGCTATGCTCCAATTCGCGAATGTTAATTTTAATTTCACCTAAACTTGACAGATGAAAAATAATCGATTAATCCAGTGGTGCTCAGCCTAACACAGGTCGCGGTCCGGATTCAACTTTTTTAGTAACATCACCGGCCACACTGCTTTTTTTGGTATTTTATTTTTTTACATGGGTTTTTTTACCCATAAGGTTTTGTTTGATAAACAGTTGTTCGTTAATTAGTCACTGAAAAATTCGTACCAATGATATTAAAACAGATCGATGAAACGTTTTTAAATCATGGCATTTTTATTCTATAAATACATCACTGTGTAAGTAGCAAACAAACAATACCTCAATGTGAGATTTGCTTAAATTTATCTTCTGCTAGTTTATCTAAGTTCGCTTCAATATCAACAATCAATATGCAAGTAGCGATTTGAAATTGGATCACTGTTGTAGTACCCCTTGGTCCGAAATACACCTTGAAGTCAGCACCTTGCTGTACATATTTGCGCCTTTGTTTTGATTTGCTGTGTTATTTTGCCAGAATATTTGAGAGTGTGTTCGTGTGAGTTCATTATTGGGGGCGCATTATTGAGCTTGGGACCGAGCTTGGGACCGATGTGCTAGTACTGACTGAGCCAAGAAAGAAATCGTTTTTGTATGGGACCTACTCTGTCTCAAAGTTATACATGCATAACTGTACCCATGTATACGAGGAATCTCCATAGAACATGGGACAGCTTATGGCGTATAACGGCTGTATGCTGGTCGTAGAAGTTAGTCTATGTCACAATACCTTACGATGCAATACGTAGCTGGTTCTCCAAATGTTCATCAAATAGTAACTTATTTCTGGCTTTTGACTTTAACGGTTTAAATGAAGAGAAAATAGCTGTTCACAAATATACGTCTGAGCCAAAGCAAGAAGTTATAAAAAAGAGCATGGTTTCGCAATTCAGGAAAAGATTCTTCCAGTCAATCAGTCACCGTTCTACCGATCGGTCGTATAACGGCCGCCAAACGAGATTGGGAAGACAACCTCCGTAACTATGTGCTTCCACTTTGCCAACAGTGTGCTACTAATCTACTCGAAGTGGTAGATTTACGAAAAAAAATTAGATAAGCAGATAAAAGGCATCACTCTCATGCATGAAGCGGTGGACACAATTGAAAAACGGTTGACATCGCTGGAACAGCACTGGCCCTAAGGTGCAAAACAAAATACAAAAATGTTCAACACCTTGGCTGAGGCGCCAAACCATGCATCGTCAGCTGAGACTGCTGACCTAGTGCGTGAAGTTGCTCATGATTTCGGTAGTGTTATTGCCGAGTCAATCAATGCTAAAATTGAAAACACGCTAAACCGTTTATCGGACAAAATGGACAATGATCGTGAAAATATATTGGCAATCGCTTCTGCGTCTGGTGATTTTCCATCGGATATGGGAATTATGGACGAGGTGAAACTGCTGTCGTCTTTATGTTCGAGAATGACCACTTCAGTGGAAGCAGGTCACACTTTCAATGCTGCTGATCCACCTCTAAGCCTATCCGTAGAGCTGGCCCAAGATCTAGCATTTGCCAGATCAAAACCGACGATTGATGTCAAGGAGGGTTGGCGCACTCTGGGGTCGAAAAGGATTTGTAGAAATGACTGGACCGATTATGATTCACGGAAACATGTTCGGGAACTACAGCAAAAAGCAAAAAAGAAGGCTAACAAGCGTAAAAAAAACTCTAAAACGTCGCATGAACAGCAATAATATATAACATGGTATTGGCGGTGATGTAAGCGATAACAGCCGCAACGCCCATAATAATCACAATGACAATGGAATTCTGGATATCAACAACGTTCAGCGTGCCGTTTGCAGCTCTCTTCCGTTGGACAAGTTCCTCCTAGCAGAAGCTAAAGAAAGATTCTCAGGGGCTCCTGCGCATCAGCGTATTAGGTTTCAACGTGGAGAAATTATGAACCAATACCCAGCTGAACAGCATTTACGTCAAGAATGCCCAACTTTATCTTCAAATTGGACCTTTCGGCCGGTGTGGTTTTTCAAACCATTCTTCGTCGTGTTCGTGCCAAAGTACGGGTTTTCAACAAAACTGACACACTCTGAAGAGGTAGAATGTTTAGAATTAAGTAATTCTAATTGTATTGACAAGATCTCAAACCTTTAATGAGTTCCTCTTTTTCTATCATATTGGATACAGAAACTAGTTGGAATGGGAGCATTAAAAGTTAAGAAATGTTTGGGAATGATTTTTGTGTATTCAGAGACGACCGTATAATCAAATGGCACAAAGAAGGTCTGGAGGTGGTGTCCTCATTGCGATTTCATCTAAATTTAATTCTGAACTTATTCCCTCTACCAAATTTAAGGAGTTTGAACATGTGTGGGTTAAAGCGCAAATAGCTGGTGAATTGAATGTGTTTGTATCTGTGTATTTTCCACCTGATCATGCTAACAAAAACACATACGAAGCATTTTTTTAAAATGCTGAAGAAATCCTCTCAAATCTTTCCCCTGAGATCAAAGTTCACGTATACGGCGATTTCAATCAACGCAATGCGGACTTCATGTTTGACTTCGAAAATGAAGGTATTCTTCTTGCAGTCGTTGGGGACAATGTGACATTACAGTTAATTTTTGACAACATTGCCAGCCTTGGTTTGAATCAAATTCATCATGTAAAAAATCAGCAAAATTGTTATTTAGATTTTTTGCTAACAAACATTCATGAGGATTTTTGAGTTAATGAATGCCTGACGCCCTTATGGAAAAACGAACAATTTCATACTGCAATTGAATATTCTTTATTTGTTCATTGCAATCCAAGGCCCAACGACTATGATTATGAGAAAATCTTGGAATACAACAAAGCTTATTACGAGAATATAAAAATTAAGCTAAATACAATCAACTGGCAATCAATCATACGAAATCAAGTACACACGGAAGCGCTGTTGATGTTTTCTACAGGTTTTTATTTGAAATAATTAAAGAGAACCTCTAAAAAAAAGTCGCAGATATAACTCCAAAGATCCAATATGGTTCAACAGGAATATTATTAATTTGAAAAATCAGAAGCAAAAGGCCCACAAAATTTACAAAAAAACAACTCTTGTGTCAATCTGCCAAATTATCTGAATATCTGTGATCAGCTTAATTCAGCAATCAATTCCGAATTGGAAGAGTATAATTTTAGAACAGAGAGTGAAATCAAATCATGTCCTAAACAGTTTTTCAAGTATGTCAGAACAAAATTAAAATCAAACATTTTTCTTTCAAAAATGCATCTTGATGACAAAACCGCTGGAGACCCTGGTGAGATTGGTGACATGTTTGCAAAGTTTTTCCAAGAAATTTACACGACATTTTCAGATGATGATCGCGATCTAGATTATTTTTCATTCTTTCCTGCATCCTCAAATGACATTAGAGTTAGTCAGGTACATGTTCAAGACATTCTTGCTGGTTTGAAAAATCTTGATGCTGCGAAAGGTGCGGGACCTGATGGAATCCCTCCTGCATTTATGAAAAATCTTGCATTTGAACTAACTTCGCTTTATTTTGGCTATTAAATTTGTCACTTGATTCAGGTCAGTTCCCAAAAATTTGAAAAAAAACTCATACCTAATACCCACATATAAGTCAGGAAAAACATCCGATATTCGTAATTACCGTGGAATTGCTACTATGTCTAGCACCCCAAAGCTCTTTGAAGCTATCGTCAATAGAAAACTGTTCAGCCAAGTACAAAATGTTGTAACAAATTCGGAGTACTGATTTTTCAAAGGACGCTCAACTTCCACAAACTTGTTAGAATTCGTAAACTATTCATTAAACGCAATGGACAACGGCAACCATGTCGAAGCGCTGTACACTGATTTTAGCAAGGCCTTTGACCGTATTGACATTCCTCTGTTACTCTACAAGTTAGGAAAAATAAGATTTGAGGATAAATTTCTTAAATGGATACAATCGTATTTAACAAATCGGCAACAAGCAGTCACTTTTAATGGGAAAAAGTCACACCCTGTTCATGTTCCTGTGTTGGAGTTCCCCATGACTCACATCTAGGCCCTTTGCTTTTTATTTTGTTTGTCAATCATATTTCTTACATTCTTAAGCAGGTCAGAATTCTCATCTATGCAGACGACACTATTTATGGAAATTAAGAATGATCAAGATAATGTAACTTATATACACGAAATATTAATATTTGACATATGTTGCAAAAACAGCTTTCTAGAAATAAACGTTAAGAAATGTAACTTAATTACTCTCAGTAGAAAACGAAATACACCACAAATTATTGTTTCTTTAGGAACTAAAATTGTAGAAAAATGCGAGAGAGTCAGAGATTTAGGTGTTATTGTAGATTCCAAGCTTAATTTTATTGACCATTACAACACAATTATCCATAAAGCAACCAATATCCTAGGTTTTATTAAACGTTTTGGTCAAAACTTTCATGACCCATATACGATCAAAACATTGTACGTTGCAGTTGTCAGGTCTATTCTAGAGTACTGTAGTGTCATATGGTCTCCTTTTATGAAAACACATGAAGAACGATTAGAATCAGTACAAAAACCATTTCTTTTGTATGCTCTCCGTAAATTAGGCTGGACAACATTTCCACTTCCGTCTTACGAAGCACGATGTATGCTTATTGACATTCAAACTCTAAAAGAACGAAGAGAATTACCCATGATCTCTTTTGTTAACGATATTGTATCACATCGCATTTACTCCCCTAACGCCCTTTCGCGGCATTTGAGGAATCGGAACTTAATTGCGTTAAATATCAATCGAACAAACTATGCGAAATTTGGACCAATTAACCGAATGATGTCTCTCTATAATCTGCATTGTGAATCAATGGACCTAACAAAGTCACGTAGTAACCTACGACAGTATTTTGTTTCTAGGCGATCTTTAAGAAGATAGAATTAAGTGTAAATGTGTAGTCTACGATCGGTTGACGAAATAAATAAATAAATAAACTGGAAACGTATTTCGAGTAGAATGCTAGAATGTCATTCTCCTTGAATTTTTCATTCAACTCGATGTCGCATTGCAGTTGTATAAGCTCCATTTTCTAAATTTTCCGGAGCACTTTAAGCATCAACACTGAACGGTGTACAAACAATTTTAAATGGCAGCTCGTTCGCTTTGAAATCTTGGAATCGTACAGAAAAATATGCTTGCAGAGAGGAAACTGCACTGGCATACCTAATTTCATCGCATTCTTTACACGATCCAAGCGTGGAGAAATAAAAAAAATTCTTGATTTTAGCTGTATTTCTCACAGTGTCAATTTTTGCTAAAAAGATTTGATGTGGTTGAAAAGATTGTGAACAAGCTTATTTTCCCCCTGAAGTTGCACATTCAAATCATTCAGATGTGTCGAGATGTCAATCAAGAATGCAAAATCCGTCATCCATTTTTGATCGTCGAATTGATGAACTGCCTTTTCATCTTGTTCCTTAAACTATGCGATTTCCGTCTTGAGATCGTAAACACACTAAAGAACTTTTCCCCTGCTGAGCCAACGAACTTCAGTATAGAAAGGTATGTCTCCATATTCTCCATATAGCTCCAACAAACATTCTCGATGATTGAGAGCATTTGATCGAATAAAATTAACGACCCGAATGACATCCTTCATAACGCTCTTGAACCATACATTTTTAGCTCACAATTTTTCCTGGTGTATGATGCTATTGCAGCAAGCCTTGCTTTGAAACTGACAAAAAAATCAAACAATTAATTCGTAATTTAACTTAAACTAACAGTGAAATAATAAAGTATCCGCGTGCTTTGGGAAGTATTGTGACATTCGGACATCACACCAAATTTTTTTCGCTGAAAATCAGCAAAATTTTGCTGAATTTTGCCGTGCTGAATTTTCAGTAAACATTTCAGCAATATAAAATTACTGATTTTTTCAGCAATGTGAAATGTCATCCTGCTTGACAGAAGTTTGCTGACTTTCAGTATACATCTGATTTTTGCTGAAAATTCAGCAATTTGGGCTGTTCCGTGATTTGACGGCACTTTGCTGATATAATTCAGCAAAAATCATCAATTTACTGAAAATTCAGCAATTTGGGCTTTTTCGTAATTTGACGGCACTTTACTGGTAGAATTCAGCAAAAACTATCAATTTACTGAACAATCAGCTCTCTGGCTTCCGTTTCAGGTTGGGATTATTGAAAACATAATTTATTTTGGGTTTTTCGTTCTATTTTTATTTATTTGCAGTTGTAGTTGGTGATGTGTATCTGGTATCTTCATCGGATGCTTTTTAACGATGTGCTGTTTCAGGTTGCTGAACTTCCGATAGCTTTTGCGGCAACCTTTTTTAGTGCATGTCGAAGTGTTTTTTTTGCTTTCATGCACTTTCAGATCTCGTCGAAGCCCATCAATACATCCCTCAACCAATTGATGGTAGAAGAAACCTTTAAGAATTTCGCCTGTAGAACGCGGTAGAAAACATAACATTATTTGTATCTGTTTTACTTACCAAACAACTCCCCCACATCATAACGGTCTGCCTTAAGATTAAGCAGAGCTCCTGCACTTCCGGATTCATGAAGTTTTCGATAATCTATACCAATTTTAACATAAAGCTTCAATTAAACTGGTTAAATGAAAGCGTTTTCTTTGCTTTTTTTTATTAATTTGGCAGACTGACAGTCAGCTGGTGAAAGATGCTGAGTGTCCAGCAATCTGGGCCAGTTTACTGGTTTTCAGCAAAAACAAACCAAATTGCTGATTTTCAGTGAAACGTTAAATTGCTGATGGCTTTTCAGCAAATCATTTTGCTGAAATCGTTGATCATTTTTTGGTGTGTAAATGATTAAGTTTGAGTGTTTGTCCGCGTTGTCGCGAGTGAATCGATGATTATTAGCAGTTTTAAAGTTCTATATAGAGTCGCCTCAAAGCTGATGAGGACCTAATTTGGAATCATTTAGCGAAGGGGAGCGAAAATTTCAAAATTTGCATCAGTCTGCTGTCTAACCAGAGTAGATAAGCATGAAGACTTCCATTGCCGACCATCTTCTCCATTACTAGGAAAAGGGAAGGATACTTGAGCTAGATTTGTCATCTACTTAACGAGAGGTCATTGACTCACTCAAGGCCTCATAGATGACAAAGAGTTGGATGATTGTGAAGCGAATGGTCTAGGATTCATCATAAGCAAGCGAGATGATAAGGATTGACGAAATATTCTAATTTTGTCATTCTGACAAATGCTGTAGAAACATGTATACGACTTTTAGTTATCAATTAAGTTTGGGATTTCAACCTTGAAAACTCGATATGAATTTTAGAGGCTTAGGAATCCTTTAGAACTCAATTTTAACGGCTGCCAATCAAATATCACATTGGACATACTAAAACTAACGTACCGATCCATTTCCAAATCCTCCAGTTTCTGGGTAAGGCTCAACTTTTGCTGCACGGCCAATCGCAGCAGTTGGTTCAGAGTCTTTTTCTCTTCCTCGGCTGCCGACAGCTGATGTGTCAGCTCATCAACCTGCGTAACATACTCCTCGCAGCGAGCAGCGAACATTGCTCGGAGACCTAAAAAAAAAATACAGAGCATATAAGTCAGCTGATCCGCAGACAATGGCGATAAATGGACAGCATACTCGAGAAGGTAGCGGCATCCTCCTTGAGGATCCTCAGTTCGTTTCGCAGTTTGGACATGGTGTCGCTCACCACCAGCTTTTCGTTCTCGTACTTGGACTTGAGGTTCGTCAGCGCAACCTCGGCTGTATTCTTGTTCGACTTAAGTACAGTTCGCAGGGTGGCGATTTGTTCCCGCTTGGTCGAAAGCAAACTCTTGAGCTTGATGATCTGTTCATGCAGATCGGCAATCTCCTCCTTGGCATCCTTGTCGCCCGCAGCCACGTCCGATACCTTATCCTTGTTCAACTCGATCGTGTGTTCCACGGCTCTCTTGAGGTACTTGATCTGATCACTGATCGTGTCGACGTACTTCTTGATCTCAACAGCGTCACTAAGCGCTTGCAGGTCCTCGAAAACGTGCGGCTTCGAGGTTAGGATGTCGGATTTAAGTTGCGATTGGATCGCCGACAGGAGTCGTTGTCGAAGCTGTTTGTGGGATGAAGATTAGAGCGAGGGTAAAGAAATGGAAAGACGGGCAATAACAAACCTTAGATCGTCGTTCTTGTGATCCAGCAGGACACGATTAGGTGTTTCCCGTTGACTGTGCAAACCAGATGATAAAGCTGTGCGAGGTCATCGCTGAGCGATACCAAATTGCTACGGGTGGAGTTAAGACTTTGACCTGCAGTTTGTGAGGCGTTGTCAATACTTGGACATCACTGTGCAAATCGAGCGATCTCTGCTCTGAGGATAGTAACTGCAAAGAACGAGGAGTTTTGGTTAGTTTAAAAATAAAAATAACTACTCAATGAAAGAGTACCTTATTCTTAAGGTTGGTAATTTCATTACGCAGCACAGCCATAGCGTCTGAGCAGTTCAGACCTTTTTGGAGTTCGACTAGATCGTCCTTCAAGATATCGATTTCCTTCGAACTGAGCGTGAACCAATTCGAATACAGACAGATAGCCTCGTTCAGTTTGTCATTCATCTCCTTGTCTTTGTTGTTCGAAACATCTAAAGGAAGGGGTAGTTAGAAATCGGATTTATCAGGTTTTTTTTTCATATAGAATAGATTAATACGTACTAACAAACTTGTCCTCAGCCGCAATCTTCTTTTTAAGATTTGCTAGCGCATCGACGTGGGCAGCCAAAAGCGTAAGCTTGGCCATGAAGTTTTGCATCTCGTTTTGACTCTTGTCTAGATTTTGCTGCGCGTCCCGGAGGTTTACAGTCAAGCAGAGTTTTTCGTTTTCCATAGATTCCAATTGCTTTTCTAGTTTTTTCAGTTCGTTTAGATGAATCTCCGAGAACAGATCGACCTTGGTGCCGTCCGGTGATTTCAGGTCCGCCGTTTCTGCCTCCAGTGTTTCCAACCGTTTGAGTGTTGAGTCTCTGTAGGAAATGAGAGGGTGTTAAGGAAAACGAGAGCGGGTTATTTGGTACGAGGGCAATTAGCATGTGGTCATTTGATATAATAGTTATACGGTATAACGGAAGTATGGCACAATTTCGAAATGTTCAAACAGTGAGGGTTATTTGGCATATTTTTTTTCAGAAAACGATCTTTTGACATACCTTTTAACTTCAATTGTTGTTCAACGGTAATTGTTGTTCAACACAAGAAAGTAAAGGTGAAATTCTGTTCCCTTCCGAGAGTTTTCCCCTCTTTATTCCATAGATCGTTCCTAGATGAACTGATGTGTTGTAGTTGACTTTGGCATGTTTAAGTAAATAAAGACCTCAACATTAGTATAATTCGGTATCACTTCATGAAAATTTGGTGGATGATTGTTAAATAATCTTTGTAAAAATGATAATCAAGAGAAAGAAATATTTGCTGTGATAACTTTTCCTTCTTTGTTACTTAAGTCATTCTAAAAGGAACTGATTTGTTCCTCTTTAATTTGGTATCCTGCTTGAACAGAGCTCAAGCTCAATGGACAAAACCACATAAATTTTTTTATCTTTCTTATCAGGGGGGAAAATGATGGTAATTATTTTCAATCGGAAACTAATAAGATGTTTTTTTTTTCAATGGAAAGATCCAGTTTATCATTTACATGATTGCAGCTAGATTTGAAATAAATTTAGAATTAAATCAATTATGAGAATCAAATTAAGAACAACTCGATGGTTGAAAAATTGTTAGTAAGCTCATAGTTAGGGTTACCATCCGTCCTGATTTAGCAGGACAAGTCCCGATTTTGAGATCGTTTTGAAGCGTCCTGCCTCATTTATACTGTGTTATCATATTTGACGATTTGTACTGATTTTTAACAAGATCCACCAGCAGATTTTAACTAACACATTTGATGTACACGGTGTTCAATAAGTTCGAATACAAGTTTTCATCATTGCGTAGGTATGCGCCATGTACATATTCTGCATTGGTATTGGTGTCAGCTTTAGCTTCATTCATACGCTACCGAATGTGCGCGGTGTTGACATTCTGTTAGTTGTTGTTCGTTTGTTACGCGCGATGAAAGAGTATCGGGACTTCGTAATTAAGCGTTTTTGAACGGTGAGCGACCGGCGATATATTCCGGCTGCTGAAATCGCATGGGGTCAAGCGGAACTTTGTCTACACGACCATCAGGCGATACCGGGAGACGTCCTCGACCAATGACCGTGCGAGATCCGGTCGGCCGCGTTCAGCGAGGACGCCACGGGTCATCAAGATCGTGAGGGAGCGAATTCGGCGCAAAAGAACCGCTCAATCCGGAAAACGGCTGCGAGATCTCAACGTTTCCATTGGAACCGCTCACACCATACTCACCAAGGACCTTGGTTTCAGGCCTTACAAAAAACGTAAGGTCCATGGCGTTTCGGAGGCTACCAGCAAAAAGCGGTTGGATCGAGCTAAGAGGATCCTCTCTCGGCACGCTGGTCAGGAGTTTGTTTTTCGGACGAGAAACTGTTCGTGCTGCAGCAGCCGCACTGATGTGCAAAATGACCGGGTGTGGGCGCCATCGAGGGACAGCATTCCTGAATCCAATATAAACATCCCTCGGTTCCAAAGTGCCGCGTCGGTGATGGTTTGGGGGCAGTATGCAAACGTGGTAAGCTACCCTTGGTGTTTATTGAAAAAACGTCAAAATCAACGCGGCGTACTACAAAACTGAGGTTTTGGAAAAGGTTGTTGCCCCAGTCTCCGAAGCCTCTACGGCGATGAGCACTACGTGTTCCAGCAGGACGGTGCACCAGCCCATACGGCAAATGTGGTTCAAGCCTGGTGTCGGGACAATTTAACCGACTTTCTGGACAAAACTTTGTGGCCTCCCAGCTCCCCGGACTTGAATCCTCTCGACTTTTTTGTTTGGTCCTATATGATGGCGAAGCTGAACGAATACAAGGTCAGCACTTTGGATCATTTCAAGACGGTAATTCTCAAAATCTGGGACGAAATGGCCATGCAGTCCGTGCGTGCCGCCTTCGACGCGTTCGAGAAACGTTTGAAGCTCGTTAAGGAGTACAAAGGGGGGGTCATTCCAAGAGAAATGTTGTAAACGTTCCTTGTAAACATAGCTTTCAATAACATAAATCCAAAAAATAAAAAAACATGTTTTCATTTTTTTAACAAATTTTGAAAGTGTATCCGAACTTATTGAACACCGTGTAAGTGTATTGTCCATTCGATTTTATCTCAGTGTAGCTAACGCTTGGCGTTTAGATCGTGACACGATAATCACACGTGTTCCAGTTTTCCTCGTCGCCAGTTTTAGCGTTCTCTTCTGTTTGAATAAAGTAGACGTTAACTTGTCGAGCACCAAAATAACAACTCCAGATTTATTAAATTGAAATTTTCATCTTTTTGCTTATAAAGCATTTGACACAAAAGAGAGATCTTTGATGCCCTATCAGAGAATACATGATCTAAACGCCAAGCGTTAGCTACACTGAGATAAAATCGAATGGACAATACAGTAAAGCTTGATGTTCAAAATATGATCTAGACGCCAATGTTTGTAGGAAAAACATGGACATGCTAAGTGAAATTGAAACTGACGCGTATTACATTTTTTTAGAGTGTACAGGACGGCAGTTCTGTTTGTTTACATCGTGAAATCAGGTTTATCGGGGTTTGAGTCACTGTTTATTTTAATTTGTTGATATATTGCCGGTTATTTTAAACTGTTGTCAAAAATGTCGAAACGTAAGTGTCATTTTAACGATGAATTACGACGAAATTGTCCGTGTTTTATCAACGGACGACATGAATCTGAGGCTATGTTGTATATGCGATTCATATGTGTCAGTAGCTAATAGCAGGATGGCCACACAATCTTAGTTTTAAAATTCCCGCATTTTTCCCGAATTTTTCACGCATTTTTTGCATTATTTTCCCGACTGGGACTGAAGTTTATGAAGTTTTTTTTTTTCAAATAGTAGCCGCGAGCTTCTTGCGTATTGCATAATCTGCTTTAGTCTCTCATATTGCTATCGAGAACACTTAGCTATATATAAGTCATTGATTTTTCAAATTTCTAGAAGAATAAACATCGACGAAAAATAGTAAAGCGATGGAGGTTTTCGAGTACAACGTGCGTTGCGTGCATATCGTATCAAGGACTTCGTGTTCTCAACGTTGTTGACAGTTCGTTGACAAATCTCTGAGCTCCCATACTTTTTTTTCTAGTTTGGTTCACCATCAGACTGTTTTCATTTATTGAAAATCCGCACGTTTGTGCGACAGGATGAGCTGATTTTTAACAAATGTTGTCAAATTTGGCAGCTCCTTCTAGCCAAAATTTGTCCAAACGATGTTCTTTTCTCTGGAATCCGGCAAGCAACGTCAAACGGCATTAGGCACAGCTGCCAAATTCTTCTTCTACTTTGTGAGCAACTGCAGCAGCGCTCAGATATTCTTTATCTACGAACGTTTCCACACACAGATCCAGAAACTTTTTAGCTATGTCCGTGAAATGAGTTATTACAACAAGATCAATGCAGATGACGTAACGCGTTAAAAGGAATGTTAATGGAGATTAGTAGCTTCATAAAACCACAGTAAAAAGATCATAAGTCGTTGCGGAATGTCAAAACGTCTTTGTCGGACATTTGAGCAAATTCTGTCGCTTTCTTATTTGCCGGTTTAGAGGCAAAATCAATTTCCACATGCAGGGCTAATAAAAGATTCTATTTCAATTAACGATAAAGCATTGAGCTTAACAATTTTTCTTCATAGCGGCTCTAACAAGTCCCGTCAAATGGTCAAAAAAGACGAAGTCATAGGAGATTCGATCTGGGAAACGACTTGACCATTGCTGCATCAACCTCAACAGCGAATACTTTTGATCGGCACACCGGCGAAATTCGGATTACTTTTATTCAGCTTTGTTTCTTCAGCATTTGTAGTGCTCTTCAAGCACCTTGCTTCCTCGAACTCCTACAAGTTCTAAGATGTTCTGTATACTTTGAGCAAGTTTCATGAAATTCTGAGAAGTTCTCTGAACCTCTAGGAAGATCCGCAAACCTTTGAAAAGCTTCATGAATTTCTGGACAGTTCTCTGAATTTATACGAAGTTTTCTATTTTTCTGGAAAGTTCCTTGAACTTTAGGGAAGTTCCATGAAATTCTGGGAAGTTTCCTGAACATCTTGAGTAGTTCTATGAACTTCTGAGAAATACCCAAACGAATCTGATAAATTTTCTGAACTTCTGGGAACCTCCCTCAATTTCTGGATAGTTTTCTGAACTTCTTGTGAAGAACACTTAAAAAAATCCTGAATTTCTAAGAAACAATCTGAATTTCAGGGAAGTTGCCTGAACTTCTAGAAAGAACCCTTAACTTCTAAGAAGTTCCCTGATTTTCTGGAAAGTTCCCTGATTTTTTGGGATGAATAGCAAAACCTCGATGAGGTTTCTTGAATTTCTAAGAAGTATAGCGAGATTCTGATAAGTTCCCTGAGTTTCTAGGAAGTTCACTGAGTTTCGATTTTTTCGAATCTTTGGGAAGCATTTTCGTTCATCAGTTTATTCACCTCTTCCGGTGTTGGGAGACGCAAGTCTGCGGGCCGTAAGACTTCAGGATAGATTTGCAAAAAATCCTCAGGGTCACCAACCCTCAAGTTTTTGTCGAGAGAACTAGCTGAGTAATCGTACGCCAACATCTGTTAGGCTGCAGTGTACCTTTGTAACAGATTCAAGTCAACATTTCCAGCTACATCGCAACAGTTGGAAAAAGCCATCAGTTGACTCTAGCTGTCGCATAATGTCCAGGAACATCTCCCTTGGCGTGTTGAAACGACGCAGAAAGTGCTTCTTGTCATAGGTTGGCGTATCACTAAAGTGGCCCTGGAACGGAACCGAACCGAAACGGAAATCACGGTCGACATTCGGGCGTCTTCCAGGACGTCACCCTTTCGGTTTCGACTCATGTTTTTCCTCTGTTAAATTACAAATCAGCATTATCTAATATCGTTTAAATGAGATGCATGCATTTACACACTCACCGTCAGTCAAACGAAAGAGCAAGTATACTCGTCGTCTGCTAACGACGCACTACTGGCTGTAAAAAAATATGTGGTCAAAGCAATCCATGACAAAAAGTTTGCGAAAAATCTGCGGTCCCTGACAAAAAAAAACTCCTGATCTCTGGATGTTGAATAATTGACAGGATGAAAGGTGTTAGTGGGTTTAACAACAATAAAGTCAACAATAAAGTCAACACTGATCAATAACAAAAACAAAAACAACTATTTTTCGATCTACACTGTGCGGACTGGAGAGCTGAAAGAGTTCTGCGACTTTGTAGACATCGAGTATCGCAACCATCGGTCAGTCTCATGAAGATAAAAAATAAACCAAAAGTCCGGTATGTCCCTCAATTTTGGGCAATTCGAAACTATGCCGCACGTCCGTTATATCATATAATTATAGTACCAATTTTCCGCCAAACGACTCTATACCAAATGACTTAATGAAAATTTATCCAGACCCATAAAGGTCCCAAAACTGTCATAAACTTCCATACGTACTTCAAGGTAGGCATTTCGTCTTCACAATCGCTGCTATTCAGCGTACTCTCCTCCATTCCCCGTATACTGATTGCCAGATTGCTAATGTTGTACATCGATTCCCGATTGATATGTGTATCAAGCTCCTTCTTCAGTGCATACTTCGTTTCGCGTTCGATCTACAAAGGAAGTAATTGTTGTGAAATATAGCAGTTCATAAAGTAAGAAGTAAAAACCTACTTGCAACGCGGTCAATGCATCTTCCATCTGTTTCTCGGCGATTTTTTTTAAGCTAGCTAGCTCTTCCACTTGCGAGTTGAGCAACTCTATTTCTTCGGTGAGTCTTCTGATTTCGTGTTTGGCACCTTCAAATTCCACCTGTCATACATTTACTACCGTTTAATCAGCTCTAGTGTAAGAGATTTTTCAAATTACCTGTGAACTTCTCAAACTGGCCACCTGTTTCTGAAGGGAGATGTTTTCTTCCTCTAGTTCACTGTAATCACTGAGCATTCGTGTTTCCCTGTACTTCATGTCTTTAAGCTCGGCCTTTAGCCGGGCTCGTTCCGCCTCCGCACCTGATTTGTCTCGGCCAATTTCCGAGTTTTCCTGCAACATCCGGTCTCTTTCATTCGTGACCCTTTCCAGCTCATGCCGTAACTGTTTGGTTTCATTCTCGAGCTCAAGGATTTGCAAATTGAGCGACGTTTCCATCGCGGCAGACTCGTTGAGCAGAGCATCCTCCTGCTCGATGCCACTTTTGGTGGTAACTTGTTGTGTCTTTTGAAACTTATTCAAAGCCTGTGGGATACAAATAAAGCAAAAAAAAAAGAGCACATGAATTACAAAATCTTTCATTTCCCGGAATTCATACAACAACTACTACTACTTCCTGGTGAAATTAAAACCAGGTACGGTGGCGATGATGCAGATAGAAGTGCATTCACACGTGCGGTGCCATCCTGTTGCAGTGCTTTTTACCTCACCACTAAATGAGAAAAGGCAGAGTGCGTTTCAGCATTTTACAATCGTGTGAAAATGCTCTTGAGGGACATTGTAAAATGTACCTCAACAACAAAACGACAATCACAATACGGCAGGATGGTTATTCATGCATTCATGGCAAGTGTATTCAAAATGCTAGTTTTTTTTCATGGAAATGGCACGGTACTTCTTCAGGTAGACTTGGAATGAGATGTGATAGGCATTGAGGCCACCGTACAATTAAAACATGCAAATCGACTGTTGTGGTGCACTGCAAGAATGCATATGTCAATTTTAAGATCGTCTTGCTTTCAACACCAACAAACCTTTGACGTATAGACAACCAGAATGCACGTATATTGGCATTTATTTTTGTTATTTTCAAACATGTATGCAAGTAAAGAAGTCGGAAAGAATACAAAGTATGTGTTGTACGTACAAAATTGGTGTCCAAATAAGTTTAATTGATTTTACGTCATATACCATGCAAATGCAAATGCAATTCAAAAATTCTTAGGATGTAATCCAATTTGTTTGAATATACAGAACGATGGAAAAATGACTCATCGTTCTTCGAACTGGCTATAGCGCTCTTTTCAACGAGCCTTCGCCTTCTCTGATCTTAGTATTCTGGAAACGCTTTCCCAGATAATAATTCAGAGCTCCAACATTAATGGATGACTTTTTATATTGAGTGGCAGCACAATGATACTCTATCCCCAGGGAAGTCGAGGAAGTTTCCAACTTGGACCGGGAATCGAACCCGCCGTCTCCGGCTGGGTAAACCATGTTCTTTCCGATTAAGACCCGTATCTCCGAAATTCCCAAACCCATTCAAATACTTAAGCATAACCAAAAATCTACGATACAGTATAGTTATCAACGTTTATAGACTGCACTCGAAAAAAATGAGACACAATGATTAGCTTGTAACTCTTAGCGTGTAGGTAAAAAATGATGAAATTTTGACTGAAACTAGCTAAGAGTAACTAGATATTAGAAAAAATGGTATTTTTCATTTAATTCCAACAGATACGCGTATTACAATGTGCAGACTTCTTCAGTGTCTCGTACTAATAACTCGACTTCATTCCCATAACAACTTGGCGAAGACACATTCCCATAACAACTAGTTTTCTCCACCGATAGGACGTGGTGTTCCGATTTCTGTTTTTCCAAGTGCCAGTAGGACATCAGGATCGCTGCTTACCCAGTGATGCATATCGAATCTAGCACGTGAGTTAATTTTTAAGACTTCGAGCGCTCGTTTGGATGCTTGTTCCGGTGTGTCAGCGCTGTCAAAGTAATGCTCTATATAGGTCTTCTGTTTAATTGCCGCTTAGGGAAATTCACTTGCAAAATAATCAGCATTCTTTTGCAGCATGTACTGAGCGGAACAAGGTGAGCACGTTGCTTCAAAAGTTCCTACGTCCATCAAGTACACGTCAGGCCTCTGGTTTGCGTCAAACCGGAACACGAAGCGCTGACGATCTGTACGTAAAATCCGATATTAGTGGAACATTTCGCGTACATCGCCTACAAATCCAACGCGTCGTTCACGAAATTTGCATACGGAGGTTCCACTAAAAGATCTGGTCCTTTCAATAACTCGGAGTTCAGAGACGCTCCCTGTACTTGTGCTGCTATGTGAGGAAAGATTTTGCGAACATAATCACGAATCTGTTGATGCACATTATCACGTAATTCCGGATCCTTTGATAATATCGCTTCCAGGCCTTTCAATCTTTGAAGAGCCATCGGTCGACTGTCTGGGAAGCACACATTATCACTCTTTCAGAATAGGCCCGTTTTGTACCTTCCATCTACCCAGGCCGTAGTTTTTTCAAGGATTTCTCGAGCTCTTTTATCATACGAAGACTCCGGTAGAGTAGCGTTGTTAACTACTGCATACTCCAAAGCATCGCTGGCGAATTAGCTCATTCAAGTTTTTAACAGTTCCGCAGTTGCATTCGTGGTAGTTTACAAATTTTCTTGTTTCCGATTGGTTGATGCAGCAACCACAGACCGTCCATCCAAGGAGTGATTTGACTGCAATTGGCTCTCCTGGCTTACGCTTGCGGCTTTCCAACGAAGAGATCAATGTTGTCCAGACCAATTAGGATTTTTGGTACTATTTCAGTATAGGATAATACCGGAAGATCCTGAGAAGGGTATAACTGTTGCCCAGTTTTTTATACAATAGAGTCTGCCGTGGAAGGTTTAGTTCGTCAACCGTTCGTGCAGATTTCAGGGTGTAGCGTTTGTGTTGTCCCCTGGCGGAAATCTCGAGGTCGACCTTTCAAGAGCGGTTTTCACTGCGAACTATGTTGGAGGTCCACTTTAGCTTTAGTGGTTCATCATCGATGCCCAGCTGTTGAATAACGCTTATCTCCAACCGACGTCACACACTTAGAAAATTTTACAGTATTCGGTAATTTTTTACCGAACTTGCAACAGCTGAATGTTTGGTAATGAGATTTAACGGATTTCGGTAAAATTTGACAAGTTCCAGTAATTTTTTTATCGGAATACTGTAAAATTTCACCGAAATCGAAATCTGGTAAAATGACCGAATACTGTAAATTTTTCTAAGTGTGCAAGGAAGAACCCTCCTCCAGAAAGGCATGTATGTCCAGCTTTCGGTTTCCATTGAATAACGTTACTGGAAGTACTCTGAAAAGCACTGATCTTCTTGCTTGACCGTGAGTGTGACATTCCGATGCAGCAGAGGGTTTCGGTGGTCCTTGATGCAGTACTGGACGGTGCCGTTCCTGAAAATTCGGCTCATAGCAGTGGATTCTAGAACGGCATTTCTATTTCCCGTGATCATAGAGGCATACGTCACACAGGTTATGCCGTTTGACCGCATTCCTCCGTGCTTCCAGTGTCATCTCATGGAACTTATTGCAGTTTCGAACTCGGTGATCATTTTCGCCACAGATCGGACAAGGTGTCCGCTCTTTTAGGCTCACTGTACTGGCCTCACTTTTACAATGTGCGTGCAGATGACCTTTCTCCCGAGTCTTTCCTTTATCAGCACTAGGCGTTTCATGCTTCGAACGAACCGGCGCAGTAACCTCGCAGACATCCTATACAAGTATTTCCATAAACGCACCAATCTCCTTCAATGATGGCCTGACAGTTCCACGTTTAAATCGAACCCATTCTAACCTAATCGGAGCACGAAGTTTTTTAACAAGTTCGTCCAGTAACGTCGGGTTCGAAAGGTGTTCGGTCAGGTCTGCGGCTTTAAGGTGGTCGCACAGTTGCTGGACCGCCATCCCGAAGTTGATGAGTGTGTACAATCTTTCCGGCTTGGGCATTATCAGCTTCAGCACATCAGTTTCATTATGACTGCATCGCGTGCCGAGCCACGTAAACATTCTCTCAGCCGAATGAGGCTCTCGATGTCTGAAAAACCGCAAATAGTATTGGCAGTCTCATAACTATTGTAAAACAACGGCCATTGCTCGGACTCACCTGAAAATGTCGGTAATTTCTTTGGCCAGACCTGCCTTGGCAACGGTTCTTTACTCACTTTTTCTCGATAACTAAGATTGAACCTTGGCTTCGTTTTCTAAGGATCGATTTCGGACAAATTTGCATCGCATTTGTTCCTGACGCTTAGCTGCTTGCGGGCAATCACGTGGATGCTAGGAGATCGTCATCATCATGCCTAGAACCCTTGCCTTGTCCGAGTGCTTGCCCACCCAATCTATCGTGTTTCGCTCAAATTCGTTTTCGTCTGCCCCTTGCTGCTCAAGATCGTACTTCAGTTTCAAAAACCTTGCTTGCGTTTCCAATTCCTTTTCCCGTAGCTCAAGTTCCATTCTCCGAAAAGCCCTTTCTTCTTCCAGCTTTATTCAATTCTCCTTCAGCTTCATTTGTTCAAATGCATGCTCGGCTTTTAGTCGGTGTAGTGCTAGTTGAGCATCAACAGCTGAACCCTGGCCACTACGCAATAATTTCACGCTGGTTCCAGTCTGCTTTAAGCTAGATTCCGTAAAGGGGTTGTTGGGTTAGGGGTCGATTTGAAAACCGATGGATCGCTTCTGACGCTTGGACGCGGTAGTTGTCGACTGCAGGTACTAGAGTTGTCTTCCTTATCGACTGACTCTGCAAATCCGTCTTTGGATTTCCTGCTGCCTTACTTCTTCATAGCACTTTTCTTTGGTAATGGCAGTTTAAAAGTTTGCGTTTGCTCTTTTGCTGGTTGCACGCATTTTTCGCACTTCCAGGGGCGCTCTTTTACTCCAAAAAAATCGAGTGTTTTTCGATAATCCGGATCTCTCTCATCGTGCCATCAGCAGGAAGCTGATTGGAAGAAAAAGTGTGGATCTCCGTATAGTGTAAAGGATCACAAGTGAGTAGGGAAAGATTTCAAGAGGAATCCAAACTGTTCAGTTTGAGATGTGGTGAAAAGACTAAGCAAAACTTTTAAACAAAAAAAACGTGATCGGATCCATTAACTGCAGTCATGAATTCGAGAAGAAGTAGTTAACGTTTTTGAGTAAAAATCATGAAAACGTGAACTAGTTCACGGTCCGTTTCATTTTCGTGAACGCTTTTGTTTCTGTTTATGCAAGATGCGAAAGAAACGTGAATGACCATAAACGTACAATGTCCAGAAGGCACCGAATCGCGATGAACGGCAGAATACGGTGGGGAAGTCACGTGCACAGAAGCTCTACATCCAACTGTTGACCAAACCGCAATGTCTCGTTATGGATGTCTAGACATGGATGTAAAATCAGTCTTCCGGCAACTTCCACGGCTCCTGTTCTTTACTGCTTATCATAGACTCGATGTTCCTGAGGACGTCACGAAGCAGAAAATGTCAAAGTTTGCCAAAAAATACATGATTTGGCAAGCAATTTGCTCGTGTGGAAAGCTGAGCATACTATTAGTGACAACCAGAAAGGTCAATAGGCGTGCATACCTAGAAGAATGCTTCCAAAAGCATCTACTTCCCCTTCTGAGGTCACACGATGGTTCTACGTAGTTCTGGCCAGATTACGACCTCTTGGCATCACTCGAACGATGTTCTGAAGTGGTACAAGGCTAAAGAGGTTCATTTCGTGCCGAAGCTTCTCAATCCTCCGAACGCACCGGAGCTGTGGCCAATCGAGAAGTACTAGGCTTCATGATGAGCTGGCATTTCGAATATGTCATAAGGAAGTGAAGTCTGAGGAAGATATGAAGAAATAATGGATTTTGTTTTCAAAAAAGAATTGGTCCTAACGTGGTACAAGATCTTAGGAGTAATGTTAAGAAGAAAGTTTGTGCATTTGGGGTATGGTAACGAAATTGAAAAAGGGAACAAGGAGAAAGTTAAATAATATGTTATGTTATATTCTCTGAAATTTTGAATACGATCTGTTGAATGGGTGAGTTTTGCCAAATCTTTCCTTTGATGCAATTTGATTCTGTACACCCTTTATATATTTTTGGATTTAAAAAGAACTACAAGGTACAGCCCCATTGGGTTGTTCGGAATGATGACGTAGGACTACGTAAACAATGTAAGATGTAACAATGTAAGAAACAATGCAGATTGTACAATGCAATAATCTTTGAATGAATCCTTTCAGGCCTATAATATTCCAAGCGTTATTATACAAGTAATTTGGTGTGTTCTGATTAAATTGGTGCTCAATAACATAGACATTGTTGAAAACGGTGGAATTTTTTTTTTGAGATGTGCTAGATCGTTCAAACTGCCCTGGAGTTCAGAAATTAAGATCTACAGTTGCAACAGTAGCTTTATCCGCTTTACAATGTTATGATATATATTCAAACATATTCGATGAATGCCATGGAAGACCAACAGACATTATGAGATAATCTTGAAATATTCATGCCAAACAAACTAACTTAACTTTGTATAGCCCATAAAGCTTTTGTTACAATTGTAGACCTTTTGTTTTGAATGACCTAAAACTAACAATTTTATCCTATGATGTCTGTGGACGTTTCAGAATATTTATTGAATATGTTTGAATAGTTATCGTAGTTTTGTATAGTCCAAGAGGCTATGGTTACTAATTTATATCTTAAATTTTGACCTCAGTGACCTTACAGAAGATTCACTGAATGCATATCGTCACCCTTCATAGGTTATAAAGCTAATGTTACGACTATAGATCCTAACTTCTGAACTCAAGGACAATTTTGGTGACCTAGAACATCCCAAGATATCTCATTGTATCTGTTTACCTTCCAGAAGACTCACTTAAATTGGTCAAATACATATTGTTACTTTATTTGGTCCAGGAATTTACAGTTATAGTTATGGATTTTCAGTTTTGAATTCCTGGATAGTTTGGATAATCTACCAAATTATCTCATAACGTTTGGTGGTCTTCCAAGATATTCAATGAATATGTTTCAATACACAGCGTAGCTTTGCATAGCCCAGAAAACTTGTGATGCAACTTAAGGTCCTATTTTCTGATCTCAATGCAGGTTTGGATGACCAAGAACATGTTATATTGCTTTATATTGTTTGTTAAATTTGAGAATATTGGTATATTTTGTTTGAATATTTATTGTAATTTTATGTTGCTTAAAAAATACTGTTACAACTGTAGATCTTAAGTTCTGAACGCCAAGACAGTATTTTTTTTTTATAAAATATTTACTGTTAAACTTTTAAAAGATGAATTGAATATGTTTGAATACATAAAGTCACCTTTTATAGTGCAAAAATTCTACTGTAACAGCTGTAGATCTGAAATTCTGAACTCGAGGACAGGTTGGATGACCCCGATCACTCCAATTTATCTAATGTGTGTTATAATGTGTGCTTACGTTACTTTGAATTTTTGTATGTGTTACTTTGTATAGCCCAAAAAGCTATAGGTACTATTGTAGATCTTAAGTGAACTCAAGAACATCTCAAAATTATCAAATAATGACTGTTGACCTTTCAAAAGGTTCATTCAATATGTTTGAATACATATCATAATCTTATGTAGTCCTAAAAGCTACTGTTACAACTATAGATCTGAAGTTCTTAACTCAAGTGGATTTTGGATAACCTAGAACATCCCAGAAAGATAAAAAAATACTTAACATTTATCACCCAAAATTTAATAATACGTATGCATATGTACCAATGTACCATATGTACCATATTCTAAAACAATGCTTTATACTATTAATAAGGCATTATTTTTTTCATTCTGCACTTCTTCATATCCAGGATGTTCTAGGTCGTCAAAGAGGCCTTAAGCTCATATTTTTTTCCACAGATAGAAGAATTGCTGTAAAACAAATTTGCTCATGACAGTGTACACTTTTATTCAGTCTATGATTTAAACAGACATTTTCCTTTTGGGGTAATATATGAACCCTTAAGCCTGAAGGGGTTAATATACTTTTTAAGACAAGGCTTAACATTTAAGAATGTTTCAATATGGCCCGAAATCAACATTGTTCTCTATTTTATTTGATGCGTAGAAAAAATTCCGATCGATTCATACAAAAATTTGGAAATTTCTTGAAAATGGCTGAGATTTTAACGCTCAAAACCTGACCACTTTTCGTGACGGTCGTAATGCAATTTTTTTTAAACTGTACCCCATTATAGAAAACAAAGACGTAGTCTTACGTCAAAAACGATTGTTCGAAATTTCTAGATGGAAGTTGGTTTGTTCTAAAAAAAATTCATGTTTATCTTTCATTTCAGTGTAATGATCCATGATTTTTTACAATTTAATGTTTTCGTGAAACCATAGTACCGCAGTATTTTTCGGTTTAGAATTGTTAAAATGTTTCAATTAAAATAAGAATTACCATTGATTTTCACTTCAATTTAACTGATGAAAAATTGACAAACATCTCTGCTACTATCTCATAACATGTTTAGACAAATACCTACTCGAAAATACACCAATTCTCGAGTAATTCATGGGCCTAAAAGTCATTTGTAAACAAGAATCCTACTATATCCAGCTACTCCATATGGTAGAACTAACATTGTTCTACCAGATGCTGCTTTCATTTTACGAGAAAGTTTTGAGATTCAAGAGAAATCGACATTTAAAATCATTATTTACAAATGACTATTACACCCCGTTCACACTACAGCTTATATTAAGTGATATAGACTATCTTGATATCAGCATCTATACGTCTAGTTTTTACTGGAAATAATATGCATGGCATTTGATATGAAGATACTCTATATCACGTAATATAGGTTGTAATGTGAACGGGGTTTTAGGCATCAGTAACATGAATTACTCGAGAATTGAAACACTGCCTAAAAATCACCGAGGTTGTAAAAATCATCTTCGCAGTAGGCATGTCGTATTTCCGTCAGAAAACCAAAAAAATCGCATGTGTCAACATTCTTAGAAAAGAAAACAAAAAACTAATTTCGGCCCCAACCATTCCTCTAAATTACCAGTGATGCGTGAAATTATTGCCCTCCATTTGGGACAGTGCGGCAACAAAATTGCACAAACGTTCTGGGAGACAATTTGTGACGAGCACTGCCTAAACGAACGAGGTCAATTTGTTGGCAAGCACTATCTTCCGCTGCAAAGAATCAACGTGTACTTCGAAGAGGCCCCATGCTGCAACTTTGTCCCGAGAGCAATATTTGCCGATTTGGAACCGGGAGCGATGGTTGGACTCCGATGTAGCAGGTTCGGGAAGCTTTTTTCACCGGAAAGTATGGTCAACGGAATGCTAGGTGCGGGCAACAATTGGGCCAGGGGGTATCACACAGAAGGGGCGGAAATGCTGGATCGGATCATGAATGTGGCGCGGAAGATGGTAGAGGCTTGCGATTGCTTTCAAGGGTTCCAGTTGGTACATTCAATCGGTGGAGGAACGGGGTCTGGGCTTGGAACACTAATGATGGAAAATTTGAAAGACGAATTTCCGCGAAAGATCCTCAACACATTCAGTGTCATTCCATCGGAAAAGGTAAATGGAATAGACTGCCGTCTGTGAAATAGAAAAAAACATATTGTGACTCGACATTTAAATTTCAGGTTTCCGAAGTTGTGGTTGAGCCATACAACGCGGTGTTTGCTCTAAACACTATGACTGACTGTAGCGATGAAACATTTTGTCTGGATAACGAAGCTCTGTACGACATCAACATGACGACGTTGCGAATCGAGAAACCCTCTTTGGACGATCTAAATCACTTGATCTCAATGGCTATGGCTGGAATCACATGCAGTTTCCGTTATCCCGGTCAACTGAACTCTGACCTTCGAAAACTTCTAACCAACATGGTTCCATATCGAAAATTGCACTTCTTCGTACCGGGTATCGCACCACTGACTTCCAAGGAAAACCAATGTTACAAAAGCCTTTCAGTGCCGGAGTTGGTCTACCAAATTTTCGACGAACGCAACTTAATGGCAGCTTGTTCGCCAACGAAAGGTAAATATTTATCAGCGGCAGCACTTTTCCGCGGACGTGTTTCAACCAGGAGCGTGGAAGAGCAGATGGCCAACGTTAGACAGAAGAACAGCGCCTGCTTTTCGCACTGGATTCCGAACAATGTTAAATCCGCTATTTGCGACATTCCTCCGCGAGGGTTGAAAATGTCTGCCACTTTTATTGCCAATACGACAGCTATAACTCAATTATTCAATCGACTGCTGAATCAATTTGGAACCATGTACAGAAGAAAGGCGTTTCTTCACTGGTACACCGGGGAAGGCATGGAGGAGAAGGAATTCGTCGACGCCGAGCAGTGTTTGAGGGAACTTATCCAGGAGTACGAAAGTCAAGAGGGTGGGGAAGCGGGCGGATCAATTCGCGATGATGATTAGGTTGGGGAATGTTATTGAAATAAACATGTATCATTACATTGGGTTTGGAAGCGTCCTTCTGATGATGAATAAATTAATTAAGTAAATAATTTTTGTGTGAGGCGGCTGTAATTAACGCAGGAGATTTTCAGAAATTCAGGAAACTTCCCCAAAGTTCAGAAGAAAACATCCATGAAGTTCCGTAGAGGAATTCTCAGAAGTTCAGGAACAAACTTCCAATAAATTTAAGAAGAGTTTTCAAAAAATGCAGGAGAGAATTTTCCATAAGGTTTGGGAGTAATTGTCCCCGCAGTTCAGGATGAGACTCACCAGATGTTTAGACAGTAACTAAGTTCAGGAAAAAATCTCGTCAATTGTTTTTGGAAGGTTAGGTTGGATTGTTAAATGTGAATTTACAAGAAAATCAGGAGTGACTGTCAAGAATTTCATGAGGCAACTAGTTCAGTAGAAAACTATCAGTTGGAACTAAGGGTTTGGGAAATTTACTTTGCAACATCTAGAGTGCCTTCTCCTGATCTTCAGAGAAGTTTCTTGAAATTAATTAGGCAATGCCCTTTCTAGAATTTCTAGGAAAATTCCCTTAAATTTGTTGGAAGTTTCTTCCTGAACTTCTAAGAAGTGCTCTACTGAACTTTTGGGTATTTTCTCCTGAACTTCGGGAAAGTTTGTTCCTGAACTTCTGAGAAAATCTTGCTAAAACTACTAGGAAGTACCCACTATTTTTCATGGAAGTTTATTTCTTCATGAATTTTGAGAAATCCTCTTTCCGAAATTCTTTAATTTTCTCTTCTGAATTTCGCAAAAGCTCTCTAGCATTTCTGGGAAGTTTCAACTAAACTTTTAGAATGTTTCTTCTGAAATTTCAGAGAAGTTCGCTCCTGAATTTATAGGGCGTTCTGAGCTTTGTGTTTGTTTCGGAATTTTTGATAGCGCCCTCCCTGGTTAGTTTTCTCCTGACCTTGGGGAAAGTTAATTTTTCTGGACTTCTGGAAAGTCCATCTTGAATTTCTGGAAAAACTCAAAAACCTTTCTAAGTAGTCCTGTCTCTTAATCTTTTTCTGAAGCTCTGAAAAGTCCTCTCCTGATTTACTGGAAGTTCTCTTCTCTTGTGGGAAATGTGATCTTGAACTTCGAAGATGTTTGGTCCTGAATTTCTTGGGATATTCCTGCTCGCTATTCAACTACTGAGAAGTTTTCTTTCTATACTTTAAGAAATCTAAGACTTATTTCATAAACCATTTAGTTCGTAGGGCGATTTGTTGCGCCCAAGTGCAAATGTACTGAAATAGTTCTAAAATTAATTTCAAAAGCTCATCATAACTCTAAAATTCTAAAATTAATTTCGAAAGCTCATTAACAACATGTGGCAACGAACTGGGCTTGAGAGCTAATGTTAGGATCACAAACGAGAAAATGAAATTCATTTTTGGTTATTCCGATCCAAAGCGCATTGATGGTCCTATTGAACTAAGCTCTTGGTCAATTTCCTACCACTTTTGTTTAGCATTAGTTTTGCTTGCTCCACGCCACTGGCCTCCTGCGATATCTACAACAAAATTTAATCAGTCCAATGAGCCATTTGAACTAACGGTAATTTGTGTTGTTTTTAATAGACATTTTTTGCTAGAAGTAAATAGTTTTTCTGTTAATTCACCAGCAAAAAATAATGATTTAGTGTATTTCTTACCATGCTCAGTCAATTGCCCGATGAAAAACGCATATCAAAACAAACTCTTTCACGACAAAATGTGACAGATCTGTCACTAATTTCCGAGCGGTCGATTGAGCCGTCCAACTCGATCTCGACATCTGTAGTATCAAAATTGATCGGTGGAGCAAAGTGACGTCGACTCGATTTCTATAATAAGGCACATCATTTCAAAGGAAAGTAATGGCACTCGAGGTGACAATTATAACTTCACCATCATTTCATTATCACTCCACGTCACAGAAATAGCATGAATAGCACGTCTTTACAGCTACGAAGCTGTTATGAGTGTTTCGCATCTATAAATTAGTAAGATATTGTTAATAACACGATGCAACTTTTTTCCGTCTTGACTGCTTTCTTTGACTGTGTGATGGATTAAGAGCCTGTCCATTTCGGAGACTTAGGTGTCAGGAACAAATATCAAGACATAATTTAACAAAACCGATTGATAATTTTAGTTTAATAGAGTTATATATACAGTAGAAAATAGTTGATTGAGATGTTAATAATTTCACAGATAGAACATAATCGTATTTTCCGTTGTACACCCGCCGTCAGATTCTGTACTGTATCCTCAGATATGCAAGTGGTGGAGGTTCTCCATCTTTACTAGAAATAGTCGATCCCATTTGCTTTCTTCTTAGTTGCAAAGAGATTCCGCTTATCTAGAGCCCAGTACTTTTCTATCGGGCGAAGTTGTGACAATTAGGAGGATTGGCTATTTTTGGCACGTATTTGACCTCTTGTGCCTTATACCAATCCAGGACGGATTTTGCTTACTGAAGAGCCCGACTTTTTGCAGTGAAATATGCGCACCTTGGGCACCTTATTCACGTTCCATGCCTTTGCTTTAATTTTCGCACATATGATTCTGATTTTCCAACTTTTTAAGCCATATTTCAAACAGAAAGGTAGGAATTTCCCTAAATAATGCTTACCACCTCCTTGTCCATTCCAAAAGTTTAGCATACTTTTCGGTTTGTTCCACTTTAACCTTTCGATCCACAGCCTAGCACTGGTTGAACAATTTGCAATCACTAAACACGGTATTTTTGATAGTTTTAGTTTCTTGGCAAGATCGCGTCAACGTCGGATTTTGCTGCCGTTCGTACAAAATGCGTTTGCGTAGTTCCACTTGATTTGACGCCATTTTACCAAATGAAACAAGTAAACATGTTGTACTAAGAAATATAGTGGAGAGTTTCAGCTGTCATATTATTGAAACGTTTGAGAGTTTCAAAGTCAAAAGTTCCAGAGTCAAAAGTTTTTCTCGATTGATCGAGGCATCTCGAAATTACGGATCATGAAACTTGAGAAAAGAAAATTAATTATGCACAAACATCTAGAGAATCTTTCGTGGTTTGCCTCAAAAATACCAAAAGTGTTATAATTCCCAATGTCAACGGTGTGTCTTGTAATTAAACATTACAAGGATACTCTGAGTGTGGATAGAGCACTGCGCATCTATCATAAAAGTGGCACTAGGGACAAAGGGGTGAGGAGAAAGGTGTTGAGATACGTGAAAGGCAACCCAGGGGTCTCGATTCGTGATTTGGCGAAGAAATACGATTCCAAATTTTCCACCGAGCGTAACATCTTTCAAGAGAAGTCGTTTTGTGCCAGTAAATATCCGAATCGCTCCCTGAAATAAAATTTAGTGGCCAAAAAGCGAGCACGATTACTATACGAACGAGTTTTGACGAAATTTGATGGCTGTATTTTAATGGATGACGAAACATATGTCAAAATGGATTATAAACAAATCCCCGGACGAAAATTTTACCTGGAAACATGTCGTGGGGCTACCCTTTCCGGGTATAAATTTGTTTTTGCTGATAAGTTTGCTCGGAAACTAATGATTTGGCAAGAAATCTGCAGTTGTGGATTTAAAACTAAGGTTTTCTTCACTTCTCACACAATGACGTCGAAGGTTTACATTAAAGAGTGTCTGAAAACGCGGATTTTACCCTTCATTCGGCAACACAAGACCAACCTTATGTTTTGGCCAGATCTAGCCAGCTGCCACTACTCTAAGGAGGTACTATAATGGTATGCTGCAAACAATGTTAATTTCGTCACCAAAGAAATTAATCTTCCGAATTGCCCTGAGTTCAGACCGATCGAAAAATATTGAGCAATAGTCAAGCGAAAACTTCGAGAACGCAATAAAGAAGTGACAAATGCCCAACAAAGTATAAGTTCGCCGGTACAGTGTCACCACTGTAGGTCATGATGGCATCGATCACAAGTAAAGTGCAACAGTTTGTTGGAAACGGTGAAATGTTATAACTTGTTACATATCGTTCGAAAGCTGAATAAATACCCTTTTGCTTGACGTTTTGATCAACCGTGTATGTTGTTTCTTGAGTTATGATCACTTGAATGTGTCCAAATTTACTTTGAATCGGGCTTTAGAACTGGTTTTCATAAATTGTAATGGACTCACTAAGTTTTGCTATTCAATGAAATTGAATTAACTATAAAATATATTTCCTTTGAATATATTGGGCCAACTATAAACGGAATTTCGTTGATCTATTGGTGCATAAGTTAATTTTTTTCCTCGGATACTAATCTGAATCGTCAATTGAAAACACTCGGAGCAACAATAGAAACAAAAATAACCAGAACACGAAAAATCGGAACAAAATCTGACAATTTGCCTCGAAAAAAGTACCATACTTTCGTCATAATTTTTTAACAAAAAACCCTTTATAACCTCCATTTTTTTTTTTTTTTTTGTAAGGTTTACTGGCGGGACTCTGAATAGAGTAGAAACCTCTACGCCAGGCCTTTGATGATATCGTTGCGTAGATCCTTTCGAATCAGTTTGCCAGCCGTACACGGAACATGTTGTCCAAGAAGACGCTGTTGCAAATGACTCGGAAGGAGCCACGTTTGAGAATTTTGTTATGTTGTGTTGTTCTTTGTTATTTTTTTTCCATAGTCTATTTGTGATTTTGTTAGTCAGTATCACATTTTCAGATTGAATGAATTGTTTCGAAGTTCCTTCTGTCTTTTGTAGTCTAGTCCGTTGGATTGTTATTTGTTTGAAAGTTTTCCGAAGCAGTTTTCTCGAACCAAAAATAAGAAGTTATTGTTCCATTGTGTGTTATACTGACATAAATTAACTCTCTTTGAAGCATTTCACCAGCCGTGCAAGGATCATGTCTTCCATAGAGACGCTGTTGACACTGCCTTAAAAGGTGTTACATTTCTCAGGTTTGCTTCTCCTTTCTTTGCATTATGTTCATGTCCATTGTTTTGTGTCATTTGGTCATTGGCGTTATTTCGTCTTACCTCTTCTGATCCATTTATTTTTGTTCGCCTTATTCTTTTCATGTGTTCTACATTATTGAATTTTGTTTTTACTATCCTTGGTGAGTGGTGAGTCTCAATTATTTGTATAATTTTGCATATTAGAATAGTTAATTATGAAGTTCTTACCTTAATGATGTGCAAGCTTGTTGTTAGTTTTTACTCACTTATGACCTATGTTATTTCTCACGAGTTTCCATTCCTTTGCGATCGTCTATTATTTTTGCTAGTACCGATATTCAGAATACTCAGAATGGCCAGTCTAAGTCTATGTTGACCACTTGACCACTGTTCGTTCTGAATATCACAGTATTTCAGCACATGTTTTTGAATAAATTTGCTGTCCCATATACTGTCAATTAAAACCGACCACATGAGGTAGCTCTATACGGACATTTAATGTTTCCAGAATAGTCATCACGTGAAGTTGTCTGAGGTTTCTTGGAGCTGACATACAATACAGAAGATATAGAAGAATTGTTCTTTGTCCTCAAGGCCACTTGTCTCCCTAAGCGGACCCTCCGCGTCCTATTCTTATAAAACCCCAGCCTTTAACTCCTTGTCAGCCTCTATCTAAGATTCATTTCTCCAATGACCTTTGTTCAGTTCAGAAGGTCTGATCTCTAGCTAAATAATATGTTGTTAGAGTCAGTTGCCTTAATCCACAACTGTCGTATAGAGCGTACATTTAAATTATACTATATATTTGCATTATCTGCACCTGACACTTCAGGACATATTACTAGTTGCTCACAATCATGATCAAAACACTCACCCTTTTCGATAATGATGGGAACAATAAGATTATTAAGAATACCAAGTGTGTAGGTATATTTGCTGTTCATTCAATGACAATTTGAGAGTAGAGTAGAGTTTGTCAAGCAAATAAAAAGTGCACTTTTTGTCGTTTCCCTAAATTATTCGAAGGAATTTGTAGATTGTTCCCAGCTTCGTGTAAGAGTGAATTGCGACTAAGCCCGCCAGTAAGACATCTGTTTCAGTGCCTTCAAATAAACGTACTACGACGTGGCAATTTAAAGAAAGTAGAGTGTGATAATATCACTGCTGATCATGTTCTTAGTCTCCAATGCTGGCCTTTTGCATGGGATTAGCCTTCTCACCTACGACAAGGTGACAGCCATGATCTTCGAGAGGGAAAAACCCTTTATAACCTCCAGTAAAAAAAAAAACAAGCAATCAGATCAGCGATCAGCGAAGGAAGCAATATTAGTCCGACACTTACCTAAGAGGGATGCGGAAAAACTTTAGACCTCTCATAAAGGTGGAATTGTGAAGCTAGAGGGTGTAAGCTTTACGATTCGCTCAGCAAGTTTAAGATTTATTGGAGAAAAATAACCTTTTGCTGCATTCCACTAATTATATTTAAAAATCTTAATTTCCGCAAAACACTATATTGAAAGATATTATGACCACTCAGAACCTTTATAAAACTTATTGGCTGCCATGAAAACCAGCAAACGGCCAAATTACCACAGCTGTAAAACTTCACTGTTTTATCATGGTTGGCTTTAGTTGTTCTGCTTTGTTCAATTCTATGCTACTCAGATTCATTTAGCAGTAAATAATATCTAAGAAAAAATCCGCTTGGTTTGATAAAAACACATCAAAAACAAATTGAATTTTTACAGCGTATCATGCTCCAAATCATATGCGCATTTAATTTTAAGGTGAATATTGAAACGATAAGAGCCGAAAATTAATGCGCCTCGGAAATTATGCGAGTTTATAACAACAAAAACAAAATTAAACAACAATGAATTCCCTTAAAAATGATATGATTCAATGAAGTTATCTAAAAGAATGCTGAAATTTGTCTCCGATCTACAGTTTATTTGGATTACATTTAAAATTCGGTGCATTTATTTTTCCACGTCTCAATTATTTCTTATAGGCTATTGGAAAAAGTCACAGGTTTGCTAAAAAGCTAATTTGTCTTCGCAATGACTACTATAAAACCAATTTAAAGCCGTTTAATGCATTTAAAGGCAAAATGGTTTCAAAATGCTTTTTTAACTGACTAAGATAATACAAACGAGTCCTGAAACGGAATTTTAAAACAGCATTTTACGAGTTCATTAAGTCGAAATAAAAGCTTTGATAGGAGTAAACGAAATTTGAGAAAACAAGGTTATAAGATCGTTGCAATCAAGCTGTGTAGGTTCTGATAAACCTGACTAAAATATGAAACCTCTTGGTGCCATCGTATAAACAAATTGATTTCTAGTGGCTTTCATAAAACTTTAATAACACTCAAAAAAGCTGGATGGTTTTGGCAACGTTACCTGAAATTGGCCGAAGATCCAGTTCGGCGGACTGTTGACCTTTTTTCCGGAATTGTACATTATTGTTTTACATACTATAATTATGTTTGTATTCTACGTACGTGAAGTACACTTTTTGGAGCTCTTGACACGGTTGAGCTGCCGTTTTCTTAGAATGGAAGAAGCAAATCAACACTTCCCTCAAATGACGATTGTTTGGCACAAAATTAGAAATTTTTACATAACCAGAAGTATATATAATGCAAAAAAAAAATTACTAACGTTTTGGATATGTAAAAATCCAGCAAGTCTTACTGCTAGAGCCACCTACTTACAAACAGCGAGAACTTAGTTGCGCACATAATAAAACCATGATTGTTTAGGCAGAAGTATTCAAAACTTAGTGGGTATTGTAAAATCTATAACAATATGACAACAGTTTAGCATTTCAAAGCTTAAAACTTTTTCTTTCAAGTGGTCTGATGTTTATTTCATTAATGGTTCAATAGTAGTGTGAATAAACCTAAAGGGTGATACGGTCAAAATTTGGTCAAGGGAAAACGCGTGTAAAAATTTATTTAAAAAATCAAATTAAATTTCTTTTTCAAGTTCAATTAGTATAAAATTCAGGAAAAATATACAGTTAGGCTTCCGCTTTTCCAAATCCGAATTGCCGGGCCTTACGCTTGACCCCTGCCATCAGATTTTGTACAGCCACCTTGTCCACCTTCTTCGCCGCAGAAAGCCAGTTTGCCTTGAACTGCTGCTCGTCCTTAGCAGTTTTTTTGGTCTTCTTTAGGTTCCGCTTGACAATAGCCCAGTATTTCTCAATTGGGCGGAGCTCTGGCGTGTTGGGAGGGTTCTTGTCCTTGGGAACCACCTGCACGTTGTTGGCGGCGTACCACTCCATGGCCTTTTTACCGTAATGGCAAGATGCCAAATCCGGCCAAAACAGTACGGAACAACCGTGTTTCTTCAGGAAAGGCAGCAGACGTTTATTCAAACACTCTTTCACGTAAATTTCTTGGTTGACAGTCCCGGAAGCTATGAAAATGCTGCTTTTCAAGCCACAGGTACAGATGGCTTGCCAAACCAGATATTTCTTTGCGAACTTTGAAAGTTTCGTGTGCTTGAAAATATCTGCTACCTTTCCCCTTCCTTTTGCCGTATAAAACTCCTGTCCCGGAAGCTGCTTGTAGTCGGCTTTGACGTAGGTTTCGTCGTCCATTACCACGCAGTCAAACTTCGTCAGCATCGTCGTGTACAGCCTCCGGGATCGCGCTTTGGCCGTCGTATTTTGTTTATCATCGCGATTTGAGTCACTACCTTCTTGTAAGTCGATAGTCCGGCTCGTTTTTGGCTCGATGCACGGTTGTGAGACGATACACCCAGCTTATTTGCGGCATCTCGGAGAGATAGGTTAGGGTTTCGCTTGAAACTACCGGCAACTCTCTTTGTCGTCTCAGCGGCTTCCGGTTTTCGATTTCCCCCCGATCCAGACTTCCTGGCTGTCGACAAACGTTCCCAAACACTTTAATTACATTTGTAACGGTTGATTTGGCAACTTTTAGCGATTTTGCCAACTTTGCGTGCGAGTAGCTCGGATTTTCGCGATGCGCGAGCAAAATTTTGATACGCTGCTCTTCTTGCTTGGACGGCATTTTGACAACTGAAGAGTGAATTCCAAAATCAAAATAGGAGCAACATTCTACACACACACCTTCAAAATGAGGGGTGTTCAGGTTTTTTAAATGCAAAATTGAAAGAAATACGTCAAGTTGATATTGACCAAATTTTGACCGTATCGCCCTTTAGTACAGCGATAATTAGAGCCTTTAGCCTAAGTGTAGAGTAAGTTCAAAGATTTATTTATTTTATTTTTGACGAAAATTAGCCAGAGAATTTCGTGACTGTGAGTCTTTACACATACGATCATTATCGATTATTCAATTGAACCAACAGATTTTTTAAATACCCTATTAAAAATATGCAAAAGTGGATGACTCTAACCTCGAGTCTTTCTCATGTGACTATATATAGATAACCGGCACCAGCATAGTAATGCATCTCCACGAACCACTTAACCGATTAATATTAATTGATAGTGATCCGCTCCGGGGTCCAATATTGCAGCACATACATACATACATGTACGCCACTTCCGAGTGCAGTATCCAGTGGTATCACGGCGGAGAAAAACAGACAAGCCAAATAGAGCTATTTATTAATAACCAAAGTGGTTTCGGCATCATTTTCGTGCCACGATGGCTCCTTATTCCGTGGCTACTGCTGATATTAATGTTGTGTCTTGTGTGCGGTCGACTACAACACTATACATCTATTCATAGTGGACGAGTCGAGCCGGCAGTTTTATTTCTTTTTCCCCGAATAGCTGGTAAGAGCATGGGATCGGCCAAACCACGACGGCTGGCTCAATCATCCATGCTGCTCCCAATAAACAAACCAATGAGTAATTTGGCCACCCCACACCGCTTTTCATATTTATACCTACCTAGTTAGGAATCACTTTTCACTTCTTAATGATGGATAACTTTCGAGAAAATAAAACGCCATATAATAATAGCAGACCGCCGGTGGATCCTGTACTTCGTTTGTGGTTGATAATAGTTGAAGGGGAAAATTATGGAATTGACAAGGTAAACTTCCAGTTCAGTAAAAAAGAAACGTGAATGTCTTCGAATCGAGCAAATTTCAATCATGCTTCTGACTAAAACCCACTTATCCTTGAGCTTTTCATCCATGACAATGAAGGACAAAAAGGAATGGATCATAAAAATGACTGCCACTGCAATTACTGAAGTCACATAATTCACTTTTCACCAAGTGTCTCCACCAATCGATGCAGTTGAAATAATAGAGGATCAACAAGGTTGAACTTTTCGTCTAGCGCACGGAAAGAGCCCTTGAGTGCCTCGTTTAATGACTGGCTGCTGTTGAGCGTTCGAACTAATGATATTCGCTATGTACCGAGGCTGAATATAACTATATCTAAGGCCGGGATTGCCACCTATTGTTCCCACGCGTAGGAGTGCAGGGAAATCGAACCTATCGAAAGTGGAGGCGCTATATAGCTAGTACCTGCTGCAGCAGACAGCAACCGAGTGTAGGTTTCCACAGGTTTATTGATAAGTGATAGGGCTATGATCTAATTTTCGGCCCTCCTCCGTTTCAACTTTTGCAATTGTAATATGCATTGTCTATGGAAGAAATCAGGTAACGCAAAAGTGCGGTTAAACGTCGTAGATGGCGCTCGTTAAAAATAGGTTTTCGAGCTGTTTGAGCAAAGTAATGGCTGATAAAAAGATACGAAAATGGACGATAATGACGATACTGATCAATTCCATTTAATATGAAAAGTAGCCAGAAAGTTATTTTCAATTTCAGTTTTAGATACTACGATGTTTAACCTCACTTTAGTTTCACTTGGATTCTTTAATTACCATAGAGATGGCCTTACAGAAGGTGAAATATATTTTGATATGACTCATGCTCTATCATTTATTCCACTGATAGGCACTCTAGAGCAGAGTTGAGTCAGTATGGCTGTATTAGTGCAAAATATAAACACGAACAAACAAAAACATTTTATTTTGACAGTTCATGTTTGTGTGTATTGGTGAATCCAGGTGGGACCTCGAAAAAAGTTGAGAGTGAACCACATCGATGTTGGGTCGAATCCAGAGCGGATCTAGATCCGACCCGATTGAATAAAAAAAAAACGATTTGACAGCTATTAGGGCGTACCTAGGACGAACCCAGTTCCGCACTGACAATAAACGAAAACTTGTGTTTGAATGAGGATGAAGCCGTTGTAAAACCACTTATACCGAGTGGTCGTCCATTGTCGTCACTGACATTCATCTCGTTTAAGGTAGGAGTCAGTATCGAAATGAAGCCGACAGCTATGGATCCTTGGTCCGCGCCGGAAGGAATCGAGTTCCAGGAGATCGATGATTTTTAGGAAACCTGGGCAGAAAGCTCTTTTAAAAACGGCTGTTCGTGTTGTTCTCCCGCAATTTTACTTATTCGTTTGCTGCAATTTATCTTCAACCAAACAGCTGTCCAGAGAGCTACGCAAGGCACGTGGAATGATGAAGAGATTTTGGGATACTTGCCAACTAATATGTCAACGGGAAAGGAGCTTGCCCTAGTTCAGTCTATGTTGTCAGCGGGCCTTTATTAGGTGAATGATCTTTTGTACGCGAACGGTAAGCTACTTGACTTGGTATTCGTAAGTGATCCATGTGCTCTTGAAAAAATTGATGCTCATCATAAGCCATTCGTTTTAACTGTACACACTACCAAAATATCATGTAAATTTATGTCCCCCGAGACCGACACATGCAAGCGTCCTTTAGCACATAAGAATGAGTTGAAAGAGAGAAGAAAATAAATTCAATCAAACACATCTTTCGTCTAATTGCGTATGTGTCAGTTTCAGGAGACATAATTTTACACGAAATCTTTCTTTACATTCTCCGACTTTTTACAAACATGAATTACGTCGTGTAAAATTCATAATTTCTAAGTGTGTAGACGCCTGTTCTCGTGAGGATGAATCTCTATCAGGCAACACGCCATGGAATGAGCTAGACTTCAGTCGCTGTGATTACCAACCAATAAATACAGTGATTGCCTCCCAGGATTGGAACCAGCTACTGAACAACGCTTCTATTGATGACTCCGTAAACGTTTTCTATGGAACTATCCATCAAATCATTCGGGATACTGTTCCTGAAAAACCTCGTAGGCCTTCTAAACAGTTTAACCAACCTTGGGGGACGCCACAACTCCGCAATTGTTGTAACTGCTTACGAAAGATCAGGAAACGGTTCTTCAGCAACAGGAATTCTACGCACACGAAAGAGTTTAAGCTTGCTGAAGAGGAGTACACTCGTCTGCAACAGATGCGTTTCCGAGTATATCGACAGTATCCAATCAAAGTTCAGACAACATACTTCTTCCTTATGGACCTACATCAACAATCGAAAGAGTTCTGCTAGATTTCCCGTTGATGTTTCCTACAAATCTCACAGCTCTTGCTCGTCGGTACAGCTGCGAATCTGTTTGCTGCTGTACTTCCGTTCCGTACACGACGACAACCCACCTCCGAGGCCGCAGCAATACTTGGAAAGTCTCCCATCGTATAATCTACGACTTCCTCAAGTCACTTTCAGTGATGACGATATTCTGAAAACTCTCAGCGCGTTCGGTTCATCTGAAGGTCCTGGTCCCGATCTTATTCTGCCCGTCTTTGTCAAACAATGCGCTTAGCCGCTATCTGTTCCCGTTGCAGTGATTTTCAACTGATCCTTGATCGAAGGAGTATTTTCGGATGCTTGGAAGCTGGCATCAATTATTTCAATCCACAAGGCTGGAAACACACATTGCGTGGAGAACTGTCGGCCGATGTTTATTTTGAACTGCCTAGCAAATGTTTTTGAGAGTATATTGCACGACGTGCTGTATACTGCCTTGCAGCTAGTAATATCTGAACATCAACATGGTTTCGTAAATAAGCGGTCAACCACGTCGAACCTCATGTCTGGAAAAGCGGTGTCGGGTTGACGCAATATACGTTGACTTCTCAAAAGCGTTGGACAAGGTGCCTCACGAATTGGCAATTGAACAATTGAACCGCATGGGCCTACCTTCTTGGATCATTCAGTGTCTGAAATAATATCTGTCTGCACGAAAAGCTTTTGTCAAAGTGAACGATGCTATGTATTTGATATTCCTTCCGGCGTCTCGCAGGGCAGTCATCTTGGTCCTCTGATATTCGTCCTTCTCATCAATGATACGTACGAAAGCCTCAAGTCTGGGAAACCGCTCTATGCAGATGACTTAAAGCTGTTTCGCGTGATTGAGTCGCTTGGGGATTGCGGTGCATTACAAGCTGATCTTGAACGTGTTTCAACATGGTGCGAAATGAACGGAATGCAAATGCATGCGGCGAAATGTAAAGTAATGACGTCCACTCGATGTCAGACCACTGTATCTTTTGACTACGGGCTGAACAATTTGCCACTAGAAAGAGTCACGTCAATCAAGGACCTTGGCGTCATACTTCATAGTAAACTACTAAATGAACACATCTCAGTGACAACTGCAAAAGTCAATGCGATCCTAGGTTTGCTACGCCGGAACGCAGCCCATTTGCATGCCCAATGACGTGCATGCACTGAAGGCCATGTTCTGCGCTTTAGCTCACAGTGTACTTGAATATGGAGTGCAGGTTTGGGCTCCGTATAATGCCGTCCATATCGCCCGTATTGAGAGAGTCCAGAAACGCTTCATTAGGTATGCGCTACGTGACCTGGCGTGCAACGACCCGGTGAACCCACCGCCATGGTACGCACTCCTCGATTTATAACCGCTGGCGAGTCGTCGAGTGATGCTGCAAACGTTGTTCATTTTCGACGTGTTTAAGTGCAACATCGACTGTACTAGCCTTCTCGAAAATATGAGGTTATATGTACATACTCGTCAGCTCCGAAATCGGAAACTGTTGTGGATCCCCAGCCATCGAATAAATTACGGCCTGAACAACCCACTGGATTTATGTTGAAGACGGTTCACTGTTTCGATTTTAATATTAGCAAAGCAGTTTTTAAATTAAGGATTAAGAGTGTTGCTTAACCAATCTGTGCGACTTATGGGTCGAAGATGTTGTCAAATAAATACATGAAAACGACATGACAGAATGTTGGGTCCTCCCTTAGCTCAGCTACAAAGCAACAACATGCTGGAGGTGGCTGGGTTCGATTCTCGGTCTGATCTAGGAATTTTTCGTTAGGGATAATTTCTCGACTCCCTGCGCATAGGCTGTGATTGTACTTGCCACACAATTATACTATTGCAAAAATGTTACCTGGTATCGAAAGCTTTTATTAATAACTGAGGAAGTGTATTTACAACACTAAGTTGAGAGCAAGCAATAAGCTAATTGCGAAAGCAATAAGTTTGAAACGATGTAGAAGGAGAAGTTCGCACATCACCATGAGGCCCCAAAAGTGGCTAGAAATGAAAGATACGAAGAGAAAGTGTTGATAGTTCCGTCAGTGTACGGCAGGTTGTGAAAATAGAAGTATAGAAAATTGTGCGAATGGCTTAGATATACCAGTACTCGAACCAATCACGCATTCCTTTGCCTAACATCCCACTGCCGGGTAGGTCAAGGCACGGACGAATCCGCCACCTCTACAGGTAAAAAAATGCGCGTCTGATCGTACTCACGTACTACCAATTGCTTGTAATGGTTCTAGTGGTTAGTTGTACACACTCCGTATTGGGTATCACACAACGTCTGATTTTACCCAAATTTTACTCTCATGACAGAATGTCTTCACTACGCACATCCGTTAGCGTATATATGTGCTGAATTTGACACCAATACCAATACACAATATGTACAGGGCGCATAACTACACAATGATGAAAATTTGTATTCGAACTTATTGAACACCGTGTACACAGTAACAAAAATAAACAAAGATGTGAGGCACGTCCAGCTTCTTATAATAATCCGTTATGAAAGTCAAAGGGTGCGTTTAGGTATGTTTTATAGTCAAAAGAAAATCACAGTGATTACTAACTTCCGCCGGTAGATATGCCTTCCATTTCAACCCCGGTGTACCTTTCGTAAATCTGATGTCGTATCTCAAAACAGCCGCTTACCAGCATGGTTGCTTTTGAACAAAATTATTTTACGAAATGATATTCTTGATTGTTTATGCCATAAAGGTTATAAGACCGAAATACATGTTCTACCCTACAGTTATCCTCATTGAACTTAACGCTCAACGCAGTTCATCCTTACCACCCCCAGCACCAGCGCGACGATAAGCCTCGATCAGTTGTTCGTTCGGCTTTCACTGGTTGGCGTTTGGGTGTGGTGCACCAGTGGAAATAAAAGAGGCTTGTGATACATACATATATATGCGTATGTATGTATGTGCATAAAATAATAGCGGCACGAATTAGCGGCTTTATGGATGGGTCTCTCCGGATGGTCGAAGGTGTGGCTTCAATTCAGTTTGGCACCGCCGTCGAGTAAGAAAGGTGAAAATCAACCATTTATTTTCGCATGAAATTTGAACTCGAACTCGGCCGCAATGGGGCTTCGCAAGGGAAATTAATCAATAGGTCCCAGTAGTTTTGAAATTCAACGTACTTGGAGAATTGTTCTGTTAGCTGTTCAGGGGACGGCTCAGACAGTATACATATCCAAACATTAAACAGTGGATGTTTTGTAAAACAAGCATTGAATTTGAAACCACTCATATTGATTCTAGAACACCGTTATGCGAGCTTCGGTGACATTAGTATCAAATTTGTTTATTATCGCAATCGTTATCTGTCCATACCAGCGCGAACTTCAAACAGAACAAATTCTCGATGACGATGATGAAACATAATAACAAACAAATATCGATTTTAGTCGAAAACGAAATTTCAGAAGGAACGTAATAAACGAGAAAAAGGAAAAAGATGAAATTAACAACAATTAAATTATTCCGGCGTATGATCTATAATATGGAGAAATTGAATCGAAAAACACACTGCAAATGCATCTTCATGAGTAATTGATTTAACCCGCAAGGTTTTTTTTCTCTCCAAGCACGGGTGCAATCAATCTTTCGAGAGAAATACCCACAAAACGTGCAAACATCAACAAGCAGGTTTAATTGCATAATTCATTTACAACCACTTTCTTTCGCTCGGACTGCTCTAATTTCATTTTTCTTCAATTTTTCTTTTGCTCAAAATCAATCTCCCTTCTCCTATTAACACCCATCTGACGTCTTTGGCGGAAATCGGCATCGAAAACCACGAGCGAACGAGAAAACAAAACGTGCACCACTGTCGTCAGCCCGGAGCACAGATTTGAGCCTCAAATGGCTAATTAGTAAGGTACAACCTTAAGCCATTGAAAAACATTCCGGTGCTCCCGACCGACGATAATGCGCTGGGAGGGGTGTAAAGAAAAATGAAATGAAGAAGACGCCAAAAAAAAGACCAAGCACCCGCACCAACGATAAGGCTAAGTTGAATGTGGAAGGGTGTAGAGGGGTTATTAAACAGTATTTTCCAGAAGACGCAAATAAACAGGAGCCGTTGGAAAACGAATGGGAAAATCAATACAATTAACCCGCACCTACACAACCCTACGCATCCCACTCGAAAGGGTATGTACGGACCACTTTAAAGCATAAAAAAAATGCAAACACAGCTGACACAACAGAGGGCAAAAGCCTATCTGAAAGTTTTGCCATTTCAGGCCTCAGGCTCTGCAAGGGGAAAAGCATTCCGAGAATTATGAAAGCTCATAGTTGGACGGTTAAATTTTCCGAGTAGTGCCACAGAACGAGAACAAACAGAATTCTAGATAGACCATAAATCAATCCCTTTTAACGAGGCATCTGGTTTCGATTTGATAAGCCTATTTTCGTAATTTTTCATCACGGAGAACGAAACATTTTGATATCGCCAGCCAAACCAACAACGATCGAACGGTGCTACAGCGGAAATTCGATATCCTTCCTGGTGGGTGACATTGTGCTCGATTCCTCGACAGTTTTATTTTTTGTGCGTGCTTTTTGTCGTTTCCCTGTTTTGTTCATTGTTAGCAACGCAGGTCCTGTGTTGACTGACTGACTGACTGACTGGCTGACGGACTGAATAAACGATGTACTGGAAGCTTTACGTGCTGATGCTCCCTCCATCACATCAAATACGGGTGGAACATAATCTGAGGGGTGTTAGCACGTTCTGAACTAGATTCCGAAGCACAAATGGTGGGTTGGCAGTGTTGCCATAGTGAAAAGTGACCCTCGGAAAGGTTGAATCTGAAATTAAGTTGAGAGAAGGTTAATGAAAACGCACAGGTAGAAAAAACAATTAATTTTCTGCGTTATCTAATGCACTTAAAGGGAATACTAGATTTGGCAGAAAATAATGGGATATTTCATGTAAATTTAAGCCAGATAACGCCTGAATCTAGTCTGCTATATGAAAGATTGCAAACATTGTTGTATGATGCATGCAAGATTGCAAACAATTTCGTTGTTTACACCTCCTTTGGCTTGGAATTAAACGAGGAGAAATTTTACGCGTTTGTTAAATTTTTTTCTGTGCATTCTTAACAGTATGCCGAATCAATTTCTCATGAGTAGTTTAGGTTTAGCCGGAATATCAGAATCAAGATGTGAACACTGACCGTACTCAGAGATTGACGCTAGTTTCCTGTTAATCTTTTCAAGTAGGAAACCATACCGATGTTGTTGTACACAGAACTTCTGAACACTCGGAACATTCAAACACGCTCACAGTTTCGCAACGAATAAGAGAGGATTAATTTGGACAGTGAATCTACAACTGAAATCTCCATATATATTACAGGAGAGTCACCTGCTAGTGAAGAATTACTTGACGATCAAAAATATAGCTTAGCTTAGCTTAGCATGCCTAACCAATTTCTGATGAGGAGTTTATTCTACAACAGCCGGTTTAGTCGGAATATCAGAATCAAGATGTGAACACTTAATGTACGCAGCAGAGCTGGTAGTGGTTATCTGATGTAATAGTAGTGACTTTAGTTACCAAAATGTCGAAAATAGTGACCAAATAGTGACTTAGAGGTAATAAAAAAGTGACCAAATAGTGACTTTGGAATAGTTAAAAGTTCCGCCATATTATTGTCCTCAATGGCTTTTTTGAAGCGCAAGTTTGTTCCCATAAACAATCTGAAATTATAAATATTCGGGCATTATCATTAACACATTTATTAAAACGTACTTTTCAGTAGTTTGTCCTTTCTCATCCTTTTTTGTATTTCTTCAACTCCTCTTCTTTTCTTTCAATCGAAAATTTTAAATTTTTTCCGCTTTTCTTCTCTTTCCTCGTCCTTTTTCTGTTATGGATCTTCCAAATGTTGCTTACACCTAGCGTATGCTTTGTTATTTCCGAATGACAACAATGTGGATTTGGTCATCATCAAAGAATTTAATGTTCTCTCACACATTGACGATCAATCGTCGGTGAGGGTCCTTGTCGAAGTCGAAAGTCGACGTCAAAGCTGCCAATACAACGACCGATACCAGTGCCTCCTCTAGTTGTCTTTATGCTTAAGAACATATACGACCGAGTCCTTTCGCGATTTAAATTAAAGGTTAGGTCGCAGTTATATCGAAACAAAAAGGATTCAAATACCTAACCAAAGGATGGCCCAAAGGAGCAAGCATTTGCTGAAAATATCATGCATGAAGTCTTAAGAGTATTTGAGATTTGTGTTCAGCAAAACGCGTAGTGAGTGGAACTTGGTCGTGTATGTTCTTAAGAACCGACTACAATAGTCCTCAATTCTCTCTTTTGCACTGCCCTGCATATTTATTCCACTTTCGAGCAGGTCCAACTCATCCATTAGCGATCTGTAGAGTGTCGTTAGAAGTACGACTAGATTTTTGATTCGATGGATCGATTCGATCAACAATACTTAACGCATTCCTCATATATTCAATAGTTGCTGCGATATAATGTTTTTTAGCTTTACATAACAAGCTGAACTTATCGATGTTCTTCAATATAGTTAACTGGTCCGTTTTAACGTTCATATAATTTTGTTTAAAATACATACCGTGTCATGACGTGGATCCCCGTTAGTTTGAACAGCTAAAATTGCAAATATTCGGCGTTCATAGAGCGTTTACTCTACTGCTACCTGTACAAAGGTGCGAAGTCGCTTTATGTACCACTGTACTGAAACTAGTTGCAGAAATGCACGTCGAGTTTTTTTCGATTTGAGCTATTCAAACAAACCCCCGCGGGAAACAACAGATGTTTCTACCCATACCTTTTTTTCTCATTTCATTTACCTGTTGTAGAAGGAGATGTTCGCTCATCATCATGAGGCCCCCAAACTGGTGGGAATCAGAATCACAACACTTTACAGCCTTTCTCTCCGATGTCTCAGAGATGACGAGAGGAAAATTTGAGTAAAAATCAGACGTTGTGTACAAAAATAAACCCAAAAGGAGAGAGTTTCTCTCCCATGTAGGCAACAACACGGAGTGTGTACAAACAATCATCACAAGCTATTGGTAGTACATGAGCACGATCAGGCGCGCATTCTTTTGCCTGTCAAGGTGGCGGATTTATTCGTGCCTTGAGTTTCCCCGCAGTCAGATGTAAAGCAAAGGAATGCCTGCTTGGTTCGAGTGTTGCTATATCCAAGCCCTTTACTCAATTTTCAATACTTCTATTCAATTTTCACAACCTTCCGTACATTGACGGAACTATCAACACTTTCTCTTCATATCTTTCATTTTTAGAAAGCATTACTATCCGCTCTTGGGAGTGGGCACCTCCCTTTTCATACTCGGGTTATCTTACGATTCTTTAATAATGTCCCCCCTGCCGAATTCATTGTCGCTTTCATAAGGTGTACAAAGAATTATGCGCACTGTTCAGCGTAATCTCCCGGAAAGCGGAGCTGATGCCTCGGTCATTAAATAAAAAGAATTTATCCCTAATTTTATCACAGCCAGAAAATCAGATAAAATACATAAATACAAATCAACCGTGACGAATGTTATAAAAGTGTTTGGAAAACGTCTGACGACTGCCAGGAAGCCGGGATCAGGAGGAAACCGAAACCAGAAAGCCGCAGCGACCGGAAGAATAGTGGCTAACATTTTCAACCGAAATTCCAACCTTTCCATCAGAAATATCAGAAACAAATAGGGAAAGTTTCACAAAACAGTGCAAAGAACAAAGAAACGAGCCGGACTGTTAACATATAAGGTTACAGTGACATCAAATCGAGATGATGAGCAAAACACAACAGCCAAAAACAAGAACGCGTAAGTTGTAAACGAGTTTGTTGACCAAGTTTGATTGTGTCGTAATGGACGATGAAACTTACATCAAGGCTGACCGAAAAAGGAAAGGTTCGAGATAAGTTTAAGCAGATAAAAATGTCAAAGCTTCCGAAAAAGTACTTGGTTTTGCAGGCGATTTGCACCCATGAGCTAAAGAGCGAAAGTTTCGTGACAATTGCCACTGTCAATCCAAAGATATTAACGTAGGACTACGTTTCTCTTTTATATGCCGGGTGGCATACCAAAATTATAAAAAATGAGAGCTTATACCTCTCGTTCGACTAAACAGAATGACTTCATTCATTCATCAATTTTTCGCATTGAAATTTGACAGAAGTTATGTTATTATAAGTAGTTCAATTTTTCAATTCAAAATGATTCAAAATTTGTTTGGCAACAAAATACAAATGTGCATATCAACAGGTTTCAAAATTTGTTTTCTCTAACACGGTCGTAGGAAACGGGTAGCAAATATCTTCTTCTTCTTCAAAATAACTTTGCTTTGTTGTCGGTGTCTGATTTTTCAATTGTGGCCCGTCCCCTATAATTAAATTTGCTTCGTTCTGCATTTTCGTGACTCCCTTCTTTCTTGGCTATGCTATCAACGCTAGTATATAGACGCGCGCGAACGAAATTGGTTCAGTTTTCGCAAGCAGCTCCATGCTGCCGGTTCGAACTAGGCTTTGCTCCCCCCACGCCACGATCCGTCTGGTTGTGGTATTGTAGACAAAGCAATGCCTGATATTTCTTTGGGTTTTTTTTTTTCATTTAACATTGAGAGATTCTCTCCGGTCTCGCTCTCTTTAATTTATTACAGCGCCGTTATAAAACTTTCGAGGGATCCTTTAGTACAGATCGAAACACAACAGTGCTGGCTGGCTTGCATACACTACAAATAGTAGGATGAAAAACGTAAAGTTGATTGGAATATGAATGAAAAAGAAAGTAATCAAAGAGAGTCTCGCAATTTTAGATTCGCCCTAATGAAAAAAGAAACCATAGAATTATTTTCCAACGCGTTATATTATCACCGTCCTTTTCAGGACGATCAATTGACTATAACAGTAAAAGAGTATTTGTTTGAGTAAAGTTTTCATAATTTAACTTATGCCACCATTGAATAGCATAACCCAGAAAGAAAGGCGTCAAGAAAATGAAATATGAAGCAAAATGTATAAGAGGGGACAGGTTAAAGTAAAATAATAATTCAGCGCCAACACTAGACTAGGGTTAATCTACTTTTGTAAACAATGGCTTTCGTAGTTATTTTCTCTTAATCAAAAGGTCGCAAATACAAATTAAGCACTCTTTAAGGAAGACGAGCTTTATCTCTATCCACTGATATATTTAATTGAAAGAATTGTATTCCGATAAATTAGCAAACGACGTGTTTGTTTACAAAAGTAGATACGCCCTAATCAAATGTTGGCACTGAATTGTTTGATGGATTTTCTGACTTTTCTAATGCTTTGATTTTCTGTGGGCATATAACAAGAGAGTGATAAGTTTCATTGTCCAGTCTGACTGCAACGTTCTCTAAAAAAATTCTCAGTAAAGGCAATATAAGTACGTTGCGGAGTCTCGCAAACGAAAGCGCGAGGCTATTGAGAAACAACAAAAAATTGTTGCAAAGAGTTGGATTTTAAGAGTTGATAGATTATACAACTTCATATGTACCCAAATACTCAAATTACCTAGTTCAAAAATTATTAACCATATGTGTTATGGTATGTATTTATTATTTGAATTATACCATTATTACTATACACCAACGCGGTCCTACGAGAATCTCGTGGTTATATCCCTGATATAACCCACCTCTAATTTTTATGTTAAGCTATGCTTGTAAAACCGCTTATTACCTTTCTTGAAGAAACATAGTTGTTCCGTGCTGTTTTGGCCAGACCTCGCTTCTTGCCACTACGGAAAATGGCCAGAAAGAGGAATGGTATACCGCCAATAGTGTGCAAATTGCACCCAAGAAAAACCCCTCAAAATCTAAAAATATTGGGCAATCGTAAAGAGAAACCTAAAGAGAACTCAAAAAACAGTTGGAAGTGAAAAACAGTTCAAGACAAATTCAGCATCAAATAAGGTGGATATAACAGCGTCAAAAAACTTGATGGAAGGTGTGAAACGTAAAGCCTGCCAGTTCGCATATGGAAAATAAGAAGCCTAATCAAAGGACAGGGGATTTTAATTAAAAAGTTCTCGATTTTAAGCCAAACATAACAAATAATTTTTATTTTTACAAAATGGCCTATCGGAATTTACAACGTTCGAATGCATTGCAAATGCAATGATTGAAATCACAATGCACCGAAAAGTATACTCCCGCCAATTGCACAAGACGGTAATAGCCATTATTGAGAAGAATTCCAACCTTTCTGTGCGAAATGTGGCACACAAAATTGGAAAATTAAAATCATATCTCGGATTTTTTTTCATTAGGGCGAATCTAGCATTGAGAGATTCTCTCCGGGCTCACTCTCTTTCATTCATTACAGCGCCATTATAACACTTTCGAGGCATTATTTAGTACAGGTTGAAACACAACAGTGCTGGCTAGCATACTCTACAAATAGTAGAATGAAAAACGTAAAGGTGATTGGAATATGAATGAAAGAGAAAGTAGTCAAAGAGAGTCTCTCAATGTTAGAGTCACCCTAATAAAAAAAAACCCTAGAAGTCTTCAAGAACGTCATTTGCAAGGGGCTGTAAAACGCGGCGGTGTGAACGTTCTGGTTTGGGGATGTTTTTCTTTTCCTGGTGTTGGAAACTTGGTTCGCATTAATGGAATTATGACAGCAGACATATACAAAGACATTTTGAACGAAAACCTCGAGGAGCCTTTATTGAAGGTCGGGTTGGAAAACAATTTTATTTTCCAACAAGATAATGACCCAAAGCATACAGCAAAAAAACGCAGAAGCTTTTTTCCGTTCCCATCGCATAAAACTATTGGGATGGCCACCTCAAAGTCCAGATTTGAACGCAATTGAAAATTTGTGGTCAATCGTGGACAACAAAGTGGACAAATCGGATGTAACGAATAGGGACGGATGTAACGCGCTTCAGAATGCCTGGCTTTCAATAGACCCACAGCATTTACAAAACCTAGCTAATAGTATGCCAACACGTCTTCAGGAAGTTCTAGAGGGATTTTTCTTGTGACGGTCTGTGTATGTATACAAAATAGTTTTTTCTTTGTGTAATTCACAAACATTGTCTATGGCTCTGTAAAGCTAAAACAATTGAGCCTCACAAATAAATAAACTGGTTAAAAAAATGAAAACAAACCGTGAGTTTAAGTTTAATTCTACGTGAGACTTATACTTTCCGTTTTTTACTGTTGTTGAAAACCGGAACCGGGACATAGTTGTTTACCTGTTGTTGGATGTGCTTAATTACGTGACGATAGCGGTCTTTAATTTTGCCTGGTTCCCAAAAAAACACTTTCTAATTATTCGTCATTTTACAGTTTTAGCTCCTAATGCTATAAAACGAAAAGCATTCATTACAAAATCTGTAACTATTCTTTTTGTCAAAACACGTTATTAAAAGAATCAAGAGTTGAAATTACAATGCGAAGAAACTATGCGCGCTTTTGCTTTTTGTTTAATGAATCAATGCTGAATGCAAAAAAAAGTTGTTTATAAAAACGACACTAAATGATAATCACAGAAAGTTTAAACAGAGCTGTTATGCAGGAAATTTTCACAGCTTTTGACTGGAAGAAGTTAATGAAAGAATAGAAGAACCTTGTTAAGTAGCATAATTTTTAAGCTACTCAAAGTTCAATAACTTCGAAAACTTTTAGATTTGACCATAAGCGCAGAGCAATTTTGATGTAGGACTATGTCTTTGTTTTCGATACTGGGGTACAATTTAAAAAAAATATCTATTGCGACCGTCACGAAATGCGGTCTGGTTTTGAGCGTTAATATGTCAGACGTTTCTCCAAACATTTTCTAAATGGTTGCATCAATCGATCGGAAATATTTCTACGCATCAATTTTTTTTTTTATTTTTAAGATTAAACTATTTTAAATAACGCAAATACAAGGTTATGTCTGATAATTTTCAGAGTAAATTTACCAAATACACAGTATTTTTCTAGCACAGACTTCATATTTAACTAAGGAACATCTCCTAGGCAGCCATGAATGTTATATAACGGGTACACCTTCGCATTTAGATTTAGTTTTTCGGCAGTCGTGGAGCTGTGCAGAGTAAGGTCTGCTGTTGGAACGCATTTGGCGGTAGGATGCACTGGCGAGCAGTTGTTCTCCAGAGAGGCTTTGGTGCAATTGGCTATTGGTGCTGATGCTCCCGTCAACTCGAACCGCGAGAAACACTGCTGATGAAGTCTATGAGTTGGCGGGAAAAAGCCGGTCGTGACAACCAGCGAGACCATTTTCATTTTTTCATTTCTACAGCATACTCACCTTCAACATCATCCATGTCATCTTCTTGGGTATCCGAGTTCGACTCTGCCTTCTTGCGAATTTCCTGCCAAACATAGAATAAGTTTGTGTCACCTTTTGGACCCGGCCAAATCAGATCAGATTCATGTTTACCAAATATTTTCAATTGTCGAACTTTGAGATAACATTCAAGATATCGCAAACAAATATTTGCCTCAGTAGGTTCACCACTCTCATCCTTGTCGCTTTTATCTCTCACGTCCGTTTCAGTACATTAACCGCATTTGGATTCCACGGCACGATTCCACACTTTCGGAACCCATTCTTTATTATGGTTACCAGGTTTACCAAGTCATCAACTGCTTTCTTCAACAACGGTCCAATTTCATGCTTGGGAAATGATTCTCCGGCGTGAAAAGTTCGGTATTCGATCAAACGTTTATTCCAATGAACTTTAAGTGGCCTAAAAAAGGATACGTCCAATGGCTGAAGTATGTGGGTTGCGTTGGGGAACAAAGAAATCAAAGTGATCTGGTTTGCGTGACAAAACTCAATAGTCTCGTACGAAACATGGGAAGTGTGACCATCAACAAAAAAAATTAGTGGTAGCGGTATCCTGGTCTTGGTTACCCAAGGAACAAACACGTTCCTTAGATAATCCAAAAATGTTCCAGATTGGTTCCGTCCAATCGACCACCTTCGGGCGCTCTGTCCACTAAGGCTTGCTTCATTTAGAATTGGAACAAACTTTTGCTCATATTGTGGCGCTCCTGGTGGACGGATTTGGAAGTTCTTGGCGCCCACGTGTCGGGAATTTTGTCAGCTTTACGTATGTATTTTTGACATTCCGCAAATCGACTGTACTTTGTAAACAATCAACATGGAAGCCGAAAGAAGGGAAAAAATTGTGCACAGTTATTTGGAAAATCCATTGTGGCTGCATCTAGGCTAGCTAAGCAGCTGAAATTGCCCAGAAATACCGTATGGCGCGTTATCAAACGGTATAAGGAAACATTGACAACGATTCGGAAGCCTCAAGCCAATCGTCGGAGTGGAACTGTCGACCGGAAACTGCGTGGTAAGATTTTGAAGACGATTAAGAGGAATCCCAATCTGTCGGACCGTGATTTGGCCAGAAAATTCGGTGCTGCCCATAGTACCGTGAGGAGAACTCGACTCCGGGAAGGAATCAAGTCGTATCGAGCTAGCAAACAGCCAAATCGGACCATAAAACAGAATAGTGTGGCCAAAATCCGTGCTTGGAAGCTATACGACCAGGTGCTGACCAAGTTCGACGGGTGTCTTCTGATGGACGATGAAACCTATGTCAAGGCTGACTTCGGGCAAATCCCAGGTCAAAAATTTTACTTGGCAACGGCTCGGGGGGATGTTCCAGCCAAATTTAAATTTGTTTTTGCCGACAAATTTGCACGAAAATTCATGATTTGGCAGGGCATTTGCAGCTGTGGCAAAAAAACGAAAGTTTTCGTTACAAATAAGACAATGACGTTGGAACTATACCAAAAAGAGTGTCTCCAAAAACGAATTTTGCCGTTCATTCGATCCCACGACCATCCCGTAATGTTTTGGCCAGATTTGGCAAGCTGTCATTACAGCAAAGCCGTTCAAGAATGGTATGCAGAGAAAGGTGTCCAGGTTGTTCCGAAAAACCTTAACCCACCCAACTACCCCCAGTTCCGCCCTATTGAGAAATACTGGGCAATCATGAAGAGGAGACTCAAGGCAAAGGGAAAGGTTGTCAAAGACATCAATCAGATGAAGACCTGGTGGAATAAGATAGCTAAAACGATGGACGAAGAAGGTGTGCGCCGCCTAATGAGCCGAGTTACAGGAAAAATTCGAGAATTCCTTCGAAACCGTGACGAACAATTTTATCCGTATTTTTTCTAAAAAGTATGAAGAAAACGCTACATTTGTATAAAAAAAGATCTTGAATTCAATAATAAATAACTGAAATACAGGCATATCTTTCTCCAAGTTTCCAGTTTTTGTGTGAACATATTTTTCTTCAGTTTTTGCGAAAACTTGCTCTTCCGTCGGAACCAGCCGAACTGCTGACTGGTCCATGTTAAAACACACTCAGGCTGCTCAAAGATGTCTCGTAACTTTTGTTTGTCAATGAAAGCGTTAACTTCATTGAACCAGTTACGGATTAACTTTTCCGAAACTGCTGTGAGTTGTTTAGACGTCGGAGAAACAACTTCAACCATTTTCGACCGGGAATTCCTGCTGTGAAAGGGTTCGGTCGGTCGGACAAACGGAGGAAGTAAGCCACTGATGTTTTTAATCGGTTGGCATCCACTGGAAACCCGGACTGTGCCGCCAAGCAAATCCATTCAATTACTGATTTCTCCTCCTCTTGAGTTAAAACTGTTGGCTTCCCCGTTGAGTGATGTTTATGCAGCTTCTTCTTCCGACGAACGGTGGCCTCTGGAACACCATACGTGGCAGCAGTTTTACGGATGGATACTCCTTTTTGCGCCATATCCACTGCTTTTTTGAGTGTTTTTACAGTTATCAATGATATTCCACAAAAAAAAACAACTTTTTCTCATGAAAACCAATGAAAATTATATGAGCGATTCCTTAGCGTTTTTGCTCCGGCAGCACAAAAAAGACAGGTACTATTTTTGTTTATTGATTGTTTGCGCTTTCAAATTACCAAACCATCATCTTTTTTAACGAATGTGTCGCGTGAGTGTAAACAATGCTCCTAAGGTACATTTTTGATTAATATTAGTAGTGAAAATCAGATTAACGCGAACATTATTTGAAACTACGTCAAGTTTAGACCTGCGTCAAATATGATGGTTCTATGGTATACTTCATGAATGAAACTAAAGCACACTCAGGACAGAAGTTCAAAACTCATAATTTAGTGGTTATAGTTATGCATTGCGTAGCAAAAACATTTTGTTTACATTTTGCATGTTCGCACTAATCGAAATTTTTCTGGATATCTGAAATTTAACTAAATCAAAAACAGTTTTCATGTAATTTCACATGATATTTTTCCAATTTTCTGAAATTCACAAAACATATATATGATCACATAAGTTCTATTTGACAAATCACATGGATTTAAATGAACACACAAGATTTATGTTTTCAGCCCAATAATTTGAACTCATAAAAGTAATATGAATTTCTAACCGATATTTCCCATTGGGTATGTGTATTTTTTTTGAGTGTAGACATTTTGAACAATACTTAAGGTGAATTGAGGAAGCATTTATCCAGCCGCATTGCTTTTGTATTGGTACAATAATAATCATTGACTATGCGAGAGTATGTGTGCAAGGTATTTGTTTACTCAAAAACAAACAAATCTGTCATTCGCTTACATGGTAGGAGGCAAATCCACCTTGCAGGAGTTTTTTCAAAAAGCTTTGCTGATTTTTTTCAAATCAATGTGAATCATCTACCTTCTTCTTTTCAAATTTTCTTTGCGCAGCACTAAGCTAAGTTCAAACAATTTATTTAGATATGACAAGAATGTCTCATTCAGTCACTGGATGTGAATTATGCGGAGATATTATGTCAGCAGGCAGAAGAGCGGCAATACCATGCTCTAGATCCATCCCGGAAGTTTTAGGGTTCGATATTTTCTCGGCTGCCCTAGGCATACCCCGCATAACGAAAAACCATTTGCTATATAGTCAAAACTATATTTCGAATGTAAGATATATTATCACATTTTATGTTATTGTTATCGAATAATTTAATCTCATTTTTACCATACAACCTCTACATTAACATATATTGTTAATGTGTGCCATATTGTCATTGAAAGGTTTTTTATTGTCTGTACTCGGTGTAGATTATATACCAACTGTTTGGCATAGAGTACAGCAAAAATTTTGTTCGTGAAATTTGCCATATTTTTATGGTAACCTAACTTAACCGCCTATTCATCATATTGTTATTTGGCCTTTTACCATCTGTCATATTGTTAAAACTATATAGGAGATTGTTAGTTTATCGTTGTCAACTATAAGGGTAAATGTCGTAGCAATAACGGCAGCGGTCGTCAACAATAAGGGAAATGGTCCAGGAATGGTTTGTGAGTATGCGGGACAGCATCTTCGTGAATGTCACACAGTATAGGAATGATAGTATTGGCTTTCTCAGTAAATGACTGTGGACTCATGCAGCATTAAGCGAAGAAACAAGCTCTGTTTAAGTTTTCATGGTAGACTTTGAATTGGTAACAAAAATGAATGGAAATTTGAAGGTTAAACCAGATCATGTAACTTATTTTCGAATGGAAGATTGAACCGGAATTTTATCATGTCATCTGCACATCTACACAATTTTTACTAGCATCTTCAAGAAATATTCGTTAAAGAAACCATTCATTTTCTGTTCTACTTTAGATTCGCCACTGAGAACTGTCCACTGTAAGCTTTTTCTTGTACAAACGAAGGCTGATCTGGTGGGGACCCGATGATGGATGATCCTCCGTACAAACCCGCAAATTTATCTTCTTCTAGAACCGACAAATCGGTAGCAAACATGTCGTCAAGTGGTATATCAGGCCATGACAATTCATCTGAATCTATTATCGGGAGCTCCGCCAAGCTGGTCAAGTACTTGTCGAGTTATTCAGAGGAGTGCGCTGCATTTGAAATACCTTCGGTAGAATTGAAGCAGTCCGGAATGCTAGAATTGGCACTGCCCTCGAGCAAGTGATCTAAAAAAATGATCAAATTGTATTTTTCACGATAATTTCACTCTTCTAGGTGTGAGATAAATAAAGTAAATGATCAAAACAACTGAAAGCGTACCTTCGATTCTTTCGTCCAGCTGGTTAAATTCAAATAAATCTGGATCTCTAATCGTAAGCTAAGTCTCCGATTCGGTCCTGAGCACTGCACACAGCCCTTTTTTGCATAATTCATCACAAAACCGCAGCCTTTCGTTTTTTAGTTTGAAACGGCATTTGTATGTCGTTTGTTCACAGCAAACGATTTGTTTTTTGAATACATTAGTTTTTCATCTCGTTGTTATGGTAATCGTGGGAAGTGTTGTCGATATGAAGTTTCATTTATTTGACGCACAATAAAAGTTTACGTTTTATCAATTATTTCAAGCATATAAATCAAAACATGAAAACATGTTTAATTTATATGACATTTTATTACTTTAATTTATTATGAGATTTTACACTCAAAATTGAATTAGACTAGTTTTTTTTTAATTTTTGGAATCTTTACGGTCAGTATCAACTGACATCACTGGATTTAATGATTAATGATCTTCCACCCATACTTTTGTCTACACAGTGCACGATTGACTGCAAATCAAAATCGAAAGAGCCATTTCAACATTGATAGTAAATTTAATATTTTATTACAAATATTTCAGTTTGTGACAAGATAAGTGTTTCATGTAGTAGTTTATCCAATAACTCGTGTCGTGATATGGTGTTTGAACTATGTGTGATGTCATGGTTTATAGAAACATCAATCAAAAAAAAATCTCGTTCTAAGACCACCAAGAAGAAGAATACGGTGTGGTAAAAGACGATTTTGAACGGAGCCATACAATAAGCAATATTGTGAATTCTCAATTCAATTTTTGGTTAAACTATTAGGTCAGAGCTCTGCAACAACGTGATATGATCTGGTATGTAATAGAACGTGAGAGATTGGTGATTTTTTTTTAGTTTTGTAGAAAATTATCTCTTCTTACACATACTACCAAACATTTCGTCAATGATTATGAACTACGCCATATTTGAATGACACAATATGAAGCCTTAACACTGAAAAAATCTTTCACCTACTGCTACTACTGAGAGCACAGGTGCTCTGAGAAAAATTGGATGGACAATTTCACCATTATCGGGGGTTAAGATGACTATGACAGTATAGTAATTTTCAACCGATTGTGACCATGGTTAAAACAACCTACAAAAATTGTCGATTCAACATTTACTATAAGGTCGGAATAGTCCTTGTTACCATGACCATAGTCAAGAATGCCATGAACGTGGGCAATTCGACCATTTTTGTCGTTATTGTAACCATTTTTGCAACCATTTTGCAATAGTGATTTAAATGTCAGTATTACCATCAAATTTTTCTCAGTGTCGATATTTTCCAATACTAAAATAAGTGATTTTTACATGAACATTAAATAGAAACAGATATTCTACTTGACTAATCATTTACATTTCACAAGACACATCAGCTTCACTTGATTATGCGAAGCATTGTCCACTTCCTGAATCACATCGACAAAAACCACAAGATAATACCTTAAATTCTTAAATTTATTTCTCCATTTAATTGATAAACCAAAGTTCCTTTTTATTGATAACCAAGTTTAGAAATAAAAAGTGGTGTTAGGTTGTCAACGCAGTCCCAACATTGAATGGATTTGTAGCAGAATCAATATAAGCCGGTTCCAAAATCCTACCATACAAGCAATGTGGCCGAAATACGCAAACCCGTCAACAATAAGTAATGTACTATAAGGCTCCATAAATTTGAGCAAAATGAATAGACATTGTAATTTACATCAAACTCCAATAACTCCAATAAGTGTTACTGCAGAGCCCAAACTGGCAGCGCTGGCCGATGGGTTTTTGTGTCTGACAGATGACGTGATCCTATCTCTCGAAATTCGTTCGCACACCTGAGTGCACTTTCCATCATCAAGATCATCATCATCATCATCATCGTCATGACATGAACCAACAGCAACATCAACAACATCGCACCGAGGCACCACACAGTGTGAATAGATAATCATTGTATCACTCATTCGCCTACCCTGCACACATGAAATTGATAATTACAGATGTCGTTCACATACCTCCTGTGTGATTTCCAGCTCGTGTCTGGTATTCTCGTACAGAGCCTCCAGTTCCTCGCATTTGGACTGCAGGGATTGCTTCTCTTCCAGCAACCCGAGACCGTACTTGGCCGATTGGATGTTTTCGCTGCTGACTTGATCGAGCTCCCGATTGAGGCGCTCGATTTCAGTTCGCAGGAAATCCAAATCCTTAGTCGCTGCCATCTTTACCGGATCCTCCAGACAACCTTGTTCCTGTCGCCGTCCACGTCCTTTGCCTTCTGCCCCAGCACTTTTCTCCTATGCCCCACTTTTTTCTCTACCTTTACACACAGACACGACACACTCTGTGGAACCTAAAAACCAACAGAAATCAACGGAGGAAAAAAAATTTCCACTCTGCCACACAATTATTTCATCAATCCGTTCAAATCATCACAGTTTCGCTGGCGTTACACTTGACTGGACACGGAACAACAAGAAAAAGATGAAAATTCACATAACTCGTCACTATTTTTTCTCTCCACAGACTTTTTACCGATTCCGCGAATAATTTACTTCGAAATTCAATCACCAAACTTGAATCACTTTTCCCCGGGAGGAATTATTCTAATGCACAAAACAGAAGTCCGACATCGACAGGATAATCTGGTCTCTGCCCGTCGGGATGTCTTTATTACAATGTCCACGACATCGACGGTGGAGGAATGTTTCACTTTTTCTGATGGTTCCTCTCACAATGACAACGCATCATGAAAATAGTGCGAGTCTGTTTCAAAAGTGATTCTTGCACTGCTGCTTGCCTGCCTGCCGTTGTGGCTGCTGCTGCTGCTCTGTACCTTGGAAATGAAAAATTCCGATGATGATGGCGAGTTATGTGCGCGAACGAGAAAGAAAAACTGTACTGTGTGTGGCTGTGGCTGGCGAAAGTTTTTCCACATCAAACGGTGTCGTGTGCGGGAGGAAGAAAACTTTTTTTTTCTTGCAATACGACCGAGAGCCGATAGAATAAAAACTTGCATCAAGCAAGTGCAACGAACTGTCAAAAAGTCGCCGAGTTTCAGCCCAGTTAACATTTCAGTCCTCAATACGGTCAAAGAGAATGGTCAACATCTAGTATAATGCACTGAACTGGTAAATCATGACGATAAAAAAATCATTTAGAGACTTTATTAATTGGGAGGGACGAACCAGCCCCCGGCTGAAAGTCTCTTAAATAAAGAAATCTAATCTCTTTATTCATTAGGGTAAATCCAACATTGACAGACCCCCTTCGGACTACACGGGAAATAATCCACACATATTTATTGGCAAAAATCCATAGAAAAATACAACATAATACTGATGTGTTCTCACATAAACAGAACCCTCTGAGAAACACTAATGAAGTTTATGCAAGGGGTGGATCGCTCAGCACACTTTTCTCCGGTGCTATTTTTCTTGAGTGTGTCTACAAACGTTTCAATGTTCTGGGAGTTTCCGTAATGTAGCGAAGGTGCCGATGTGTTGACAGCCCAAATTGTTATTTTCAGCTGAGGCTGACAACCAGGCAATGCATATTGACAAGGTTGCTGTTACTTCATTTCTACAAGTTCAACTGTCAAAAGTGTTCCTCAGTGTGAGAAATACATTATTTGTTGCTTTGCTGGTTTCTCTTCGATGTCCTAGATGGCCAAGTCATGCTGGATGCGCAGCTGCCGTCGTCGGCACTCGTCTACATCAACCCAGCCGTCACCGACGTGTGTATAATATACTCTTCTGGGAGCAAGCAGATCGCTAGAAGTCATTGTTTACAAATGTTACTTTCGACCTTTTGACTATTTTGTCTAGAATTGGCAAATATCGATCACTCAGCGAAATAAACTTTCGATCTTCATAAGATTGCATTATGATTATTTGCTATAAGAAATCTGAATGAATTTCTTAAATTTATCTTATGAAATATAATTATGTTGAAAAATGAAGCAACTTAGATTCAAACCTTGAACGTTGAGGTTATGAGTCCAGTAACTTGCCCACTAGTATGTATCAATACTTGTTATCAGGAAAGCTTGAAGTTGTTTAAAAACAACGTCATGAGAAACAAAATCTATTCATAAGTCAGCCTTATGAAATCTGAAAGCATTGTTCATAAGTTGAACCTTATGAAATTCTTAAATTTATTTGCCTGAGTGATGAAGTCATCCATGAGACAAATCGGGAAAGAAATGAAATGATTTGCACAAACCACGGGAAAGTCTAAGGAAGAGTGGATAACATATAAATTTCCTCTTCATGTTGGTCTTGAAAGTTATTGCCGAAGAAATAAATAAACATGGTATCGCCAAGGGTCTGTAGATGTTACGTCACAATGAAACCTCGGTCCAGTAAAATCTTTCGGGCTGGGGTTAGCGCTGCACCAGCTGATTATCCACATTTCAAAAAACCTTCACTAGGTTCTTCCTGATGACATCGTTAGGAGAAATGTTGAAATAGACCTTGTAATCATTACCATAGTCAAAATAACCATGAATATAGTGAATTCGACCATTTTCATGGTTATTGTCACCATTATATGCAATAGTCATCTACACCATGATTCAATTGTTGGCACAACCAAGGAGTTATTCTTAGGACATGTTTATTATTCTCATCCTTGTTTGACTAGGCAACATCAGCAAAACCTATGAAATAACATATGAAAAAGACTTATCACCTATCGTAAAAAAACACGTTGAAAGTTGATAAAACAGGGTCAAACATTTCCTTGAAAAAACATAGGGCAACAATGCAAACCAAAAGCACCAAAATATAATAAATATTTTACCTTAATGACCAACAATAAGGTGCCCTATGATTTGCATTTACAAATTTGCATCTACCAATGTTGATCTGCCATTTTCAAATGTTGCAAAATGATTTGAATAAGATTTTATTCGATAAACACATTCCAAGTAACCACAAGCATTATATTATTGCACTTATTCAACCCAAAATCAACATCGGTAATGCGGGATCGCATCAATTCAACAGTTGTCAAGTAAAGAAACGTTAGATTAGCCTAAGAATGTAATGATGCATTACCAATGCAGTAATGCTATGTAAGAAATGTCTTATGGCATTACAAAAGATATAGCAGGAGTTCGATCTTAGTGGGGCCCTTTTCAGCTTTAATCCAACTTCAATGATGCACTAGACGTAATACATATGCCCTGTATATGCATGCTATTACAGCCTCGTGGTTACTTGGGATGTAGCTAGAGAAGATAAGAGTAGCTAAGACAAGTGAATCGGATGTGGTTAGGATACAACCGATAACGAAGGATAGTGTGACCATACTTGGAATATCTTCGAGAGTCATCTCCTTGGGTCCAAGCCCCCTAATATTGCAAATATCTCAGACTCAAAAAAATCGTCACGTTATTTCCACGTGAATTTTACGTAACTTTCACCTGAACACGTAACCAAATCTTCTTCAGTAAAATCAGGTGAACATTACGTTCCAGTATATTGTACGTGAAAAATCATGTAACAATTATATGATTCTCACGTAGAATGTGAATTTAAGTGGAAATCATGTAGCTCTTACGTGAATTCTACGTGTTTTTTACTGGTTTTAACCTAGTATACAGCTCAAAAGTAATGTGCATTAGGATAGGACAAGTAATGGTCACGAAATGCTTTTACTGTCGGAATTACTTACCTTGTATGCAGCTGAAAAGGAAGACAAACTTCGTAACGTTAGTAACGTCTGCCCTGGTAATCTTAATGGGGCTGTCACTTTTCCTTGCGGAATAATGTTCTGTTGGATTATTCCGCAAGAAAAATTGACATTTCACCCATAGCGAGGCAGTTATCAAAATTACTTCGGTAAAAATGGCAAAAATTACTTCAAGCCTTTACTTGTCAGCTGCATACTAGGCTTTTGGCAGTGGACGAAAATTACGCGCGTTTCACGTGGATGTGACGTGTCGATTTTTTTGAGTGCAATACACTAATAAAATTGTTAAGTTAAAATTTATTTGGTTAGAGCACATACACTTCATAAGGTACCTCAAACATTATTTTTATTTGTATGAATATAAAAATTATAATATCACCCTTACCTTTCATAAGGTAACCCATAACACTTATAGGCGTTACAAATATTATTTATGTGTGAGCTGCCATAAAATTTATAGTTCGTATCGTATAGTTGAGATTTATTTCCCACACATACTTTTAATGTTTGAGTGCACGCAGTCATGTTGGCAGAAGACATTTTTTTTCTCGTCTCGATGTTTCAACAGAACTTCTGGGAATTTTTGAAGGTATTTTCTCAAATTAGATATATTAATCAAACACTAACTCTCCATTGTTTTCAGTGAAATAAAAACATTACATGAATAGGGCGTAAGGGAAGAGGAAGCACGGAAAGAGGACGGACGGGAAGAGGATGCATGGGAAAAAGACATACGTGTATATATGATGAATGAAAAAAAGAATAATAAAATATAAATCTGGCACATAAACATTATTGTTATTCATTTTATTGTTATTAATTATGAATTTAATATAATTCATACACATAAACCGTAAAGCACATAGAAATGAATGTTGTAAACCTCAGACATAAATTTTATTAAAATCAGACCAGGGGGTAAGTCACTCGACCACCTTGTGTTACCTCCCTAAAAAACACAATCCGCCACACTTCAAACACACTCGCCACCACATGAAAGATAAATTCATATCTGGCACCACTTACACGAAGTGATTGATTGTTTTTATTTCCCTCTCGCTTACACAAATGTAATTCAGACGATGCATATGTGAGCATGTATTAAACGTCTGAACCGTGCATGGTTGCCAATAAGCATAAATTTTCGATTGTAGTTTGTGAAAACACAAAAACACCTTCTGCCACCCCAGAAACACATTCGCACACGATCAACACAAACACAACGTGGCAGAGTTACTCACCCCCTGAATCAGACACCTAATATCAAGGGGTCGGTCAATCTGATCAATTTAAAATCTTCAAAGGATTTCAAATCATTCAAAAAGATTGGGCCACTGATCGGGCAATCTTTGTAAAATCAACATACACTTTTACTTCAGTCAATTGAATTCTTTCGGGCACCCCTATTCATTGTTTATGTTTTCACCGTCACTAATGGAAACATTTGCTATCAACCTCTGGAAAATAGCAAAGTGACAGTCAATCAATCACAAACGGACCAAAAGAAGAGCGACGAGGATATGGATCATACTAAGAAGGTCATAATCAGTGATTTGATTCAAACGGATTTGACGAGAGCGGAACCATTGGATTTTAGACCGGAAAATAAGCGAACTGTATCAATCCGTATAAGGATACTCAAAAGGTAACGTGGAATCCGCCGGTAGGCACCCGATATGTGTTCAATCATAATTTGTTTATGGTCGCAAATCAATTTTAGAAATCTGACAAAGCCAAAGGTTTGCTCCTGCATTGGAATCTAGTTGTCGGTTGAGTGAGTCGCGAGGTGAGATCAATGAATCACCGACTATCTTGGCCGAATATGACGACGGGCGCTTTGTAGCCATTGAAGCCGTGTTCAGTGTCGATCTACATTGTATTTAGCCGGCAGTGATGCACGTTCCGAATGCCCATGGATTATTTATGATAGGAAGTATGACGGCCTGGCTATTCGTGCAGACAACTAGGCGACCATCTCTATACTGATCGATAACCAAGAAGCACCTAGTCTAAATTTGTCTGCGTCGAGACGAGGGCTTTCAAGTTTTTATTCTTATGTGATCTAGACTTCTCCTGTCGGAACATCGGGAAAGCTCGGGATGTTTAATCTACGTCGTTTCAACCGATTCCGCGTTCTTTTTCTTTATATGACTACGAACAACACCGACTTGAACCTCTTCATGCTTTTCTTTTCTTTTCTTTTTTCGTCGTACAGACCATGAATGATTCCGCAGCCGTTTCGCCGGTTATGTAGTGTAGGGAACGGCTTCAGCTCAAAATGAGAGGGTTTCAAGCACCTGAAAGAGTTTTTTCCCCACAGGTTCAGCGTTTTATCGGCCGCCTGGTGACCATAATTTGTCCAGCGAAGGAAAATAGAATCTATTAGAAGGTTTTACTATATGCTTTCCTGACATATTGAGTCATGTTGATGAACGTTGCATCATGATTGTATAAGCAAGTAGTAGAGACCAATCAGGCTCTCGCTAAAATTAATAACTCGTATTTGTTTTAATGTAGCATATTGTCACAATATGTAAGAGAAAATATGTTCGAATCCTGCTGAACCCTTCCGTGTGAAACAACAAAAATAATCGTTGATAAGGCGTAAAATGAAAACTATACAAATAAGTAGGCATGGTTCTATTTTAAAACACTGAAGTAAAACAGCGGCCTGTGTCAAACTGTCATAAAAGATTTTAAATCTTTAGAACATCATCTGAGCTTTTCCAAAGATCAGAATCAAAATTGAAGAGATCTGATCAAATGATCAGGAAGTCTGACCCCTTGCCTAAAATTTATAGAAAATTGAAATTATAAAAATTATAAACCTCGCACATACATTTTATTTGTCAAAGCAAATTAATTTCATTTCGTTTCCAACATAGCTTTTATTTGTGGGAAATTGCTTAAGTTGTATGTTGTTCACATATATTTTTTATTTGTCGAGTCAAATTGCAAAAAATTATGTGGTTTCACACATAAAATTTATACGGAAATTTGCCTCGGTGTACATTCACATTTTGTTTTTTGTTCTGTGCGGGCGATCATTCTTTGTAATAAACTATTATCTAACTTTTTTTTAATATTAAAAATATCATAATTTATTTAATTAGCAAATAAAAAGTACTATAAAACTACAAACAAAAAATTAACAAACTGCTCATTCCGTATTTAGACACTTCTCCCATACTGGAGCAGGTGCCAAAATTACTTTTGTAGAAATGGTAAAAATTACTTCAGATTTTACTTCCCACATAACCACAAACCATCCCTGGAGCATTTCCCTTATTGTTGACGAACGTTTCCGTTATTGTTACGACATTTACCCTTATTGTTGACAATTATAAACTAACAATCTCATATTTAGTTTCAACTATATGTTAGATGGTAAAAAGCAAAATAACAATTAGCTGAATAGGCGGTGAAGTTCAAACACAGAAAAAATTCTTGTTGTAAAAACTACCATTTTACCTGACTACGCCTATCTTTAAAACTACCATGAAATTTCAGTCAAATTTACTATGTTTATGGTAAAACCTTCAACGTTTGTAGTATATTTGACAGACCTCATATTGGTATCAACTGCACCATGGTTGATCTAATCGCAGGCATGGTAAAATCAAACGCATTTATAGTCAGCCGAAAATTGTTGGTGCTTGCGCTCAATTTAACCCTCGAAATGGTAGTTTCTACTGCGGTTTTTCTTAGCGTGAAGAAAAAGGAAATAAAAAAGTAGGGAATACAGTTCTACTCAGTTACTGAGTGGAATCAAACGGGAGTGTAGCGTGTATGTGTACTGGGTTTTACCGTGTACACGTTTTATGACATGGTCAACCAAGCTGAACAAAATTAAGCGGTTTTCGCTGAAAATGTCAGAACCACAAGCACAGTTCTCGATTTTGACATTTCCTCTCTTTCGTAAACAAAACAGTCTGCATGGTTTACGTACTTCGTTTTGCTTGGGCATTTCGCTTTATTCCACCGATTCCACCTCTCACCCACCCCGGTACCCGGTTCGTGCCGTCCGTTTTTTGTCATTGCGTTTCAATCCGCGAGTAGAGACGGTTCTTTGGCGAGTGGTTTATACGCATTCTGCGATTCTTGTTTCTTTGTGTCAGTCCATCGCGAATGTTTTGTGTATCTTCGTTGTCAATTTTTTTTTCGCTCGGTTCGACGACCATCTGATTGGCTTTGCTCAGTGAACGATTCGATTCTAAATTTTGTTGAACGTTTGAAAAGAGGAAATTTTTGTGTGTTTTGTCGGGATAGGATTGGATTAATCGTTGCGTGTGAGTTCTGTGGGAGGAGAAAGCATCAAATTCGCTTTTGGTATCAACCCACTTGATTGTTGACCGACAAGAATCATTGCACTTTGGTGGTCGAAGCGGAAGTGAATTACCGTGCGTGTACCTTGGTTGGGGCTGGTTGCGAAGGAACGGCGGCCGTTTTGTGCGTATCACGGTTGCGGAAAAATCAATGAAGACGACAGGCGATGAGAATGGAAAATCGACGCTTCTTTAATCAGGAAGGCAAGGAGGCGAAAAATTTCTACCATCTGTCCGACGATGGCGAGGAGAGTGGTTGTAGCAGTAAGTACCTACCAATTCAATAGAAATCATCGTCGTCGCCATAAACTAGTAATGCGTGGGTGGTCGTGAGAAACCAGTAAAGAAGATCCCACCATTTAAGTGGAATGTTAACAACGTGTTTTACTTCTTTGCAGGAAGCTATATGAGGAAGCCTCCGATGCACCTAAAGCCACGTTCGCTTCAGAGTGCTTCGCACAGTAAATCAGCTGCTACATTATCCGCTCCGCGGGTTCGGTCCGCTTCGACGGGAAGGGACAAAAAGTCCGAACTGCAGGCTCGTTATTGGGCGTTTCTCTTCGGAAACCTACAAAGATCTGTAATTGATTTGCTTCAGAGCATATTTCCAATCACTAATTCATAACTTCATTCAAGGTGAACGAAATTTACCAGACGGTCGAATGCTACGAAAATTTGCCCTCATGCCAGGAAGCTATTCTGGTGTTGGAAAACTACATTCGCGACTTTCGGGCGCTGGCCGAATGGTTCAAGGTTTCCTGGGATTATGAGGCGACGCCACTGCCCCAGCGGCCTCAGTCGTTGGCATGGGAGGTCCGGAAGAGCAATCCCGCTCCACGTGAGTACTTCGTTTGTTGTATTATGAGATAGGTGTTGTGAGTGCTGCTATCTTCAGGCGGCTATTTTGAATCCTGTTTTCGGATGCATTAATTTTGTTTTTGGTTTTTTTTTTGTTTTGGAAGATCAGTGCCAATTTTCTACCAGTCAGCTAAATTGAGCTCTACACAACGAATCATACCATTTGGTTTGTAGTTAATTGTTTTAAACGAACAGGTGCTGGGACTTGTATGTTCCGTACATTTTTGCTTTTGAAAATTCTTAAAATCGATTGTTAGAAATCAAATGAAACAAACAAATCTCTAAATTGTTTCAAATAGACTTTAAGTTGCCCGTGTGGAATATATTTGCACATGTGCACTCATGTATTCTGTGAAGTGAACACTTTCTTAAAGAATTTAGGGAACTGCAAGCCAAGGGATGTAAGTGACAAACATCTCAGCGCCAATATTTGATTAGGGCGAATCTGGTTTCGTAAATAAACAATTTGTCTGCTAATTTATCGGAAGTTGAATACAATTCCTACAAATTGAATATATCAGCGGATAGAAATAAAGCTCCCCTTCCTTAAAGAGTGCTTAAATTGTATTTGCTACCTTTTTTTTTCTAGAGAAAATGACTACGAAAGTCATTGTTTACAAAAGCAGATTCTTATTTCGATAAGACAAGATTCAAAGTTTACTCTTCAGTCCTATAGAATTTGCATGGCGCTTTAGGAATGTGTCATCTCTCGGTTCGCTGTAAAATAGGTTTTTGGACAAATTTCAAAAGCATATAGTTTGAACCGTTGGCTACCTTTTGGCCTTTCTGTCACTTACACCTCTTGGCTTCTCACCCCCTCCAAACAGGTCTTCCAATAAAGTATAGCAGCATTTTCGAATTACCTTTGTAATAGACTACTTTGAGTTTAGTGCATTTTAAAATCTTCCTAACATATTACCCTAATTTCCTTTTCAGGTGTCCGCAAACCCATCTCCAGCCCGGGAGTATCCGGCAAATCGAGCCCCAGCTTTTCCGGCAAGAACAGTCCCAGTCACGCCGCGGAAGAAGTCAATAAAGGCTCTCCAAAGAAGCACTTCAGCTCGACGGAGAGTCTCAGTACCAAGAAGTGCGGGCTAGGAAAAATGAACGTCAAAGACCTACTGAAGCAGTCGGCTGTTACGAGCGAGAACAGTGGTGTTTCGGATGAGGCGGCTAAGCCGCCCAACCAGACTGGTGAAATTGAACAAAGTATTGGGTGTAGCAGTTTAGAAAACTATGTGCTTAAACTTGATCAGTACACACAGACTAATTTGGACGACGAAAACTTAACGTTGGCGGAATACCTTGAAAAGTATTGCAAAAAGGAGGAACCTACTGCTGAAGTTATCGAGGAGAATGAAGCAAAAGAAGAAATTTCACAAGAAGAGAAAAGTGCAGAGAACATTTCAAGTGACGAAAAGAAAGCCGTAGATGTGTTAAAAGCCCCGGAAGCACTGGTGAAGAAAGTGCCACCAGCGACAAAATATGCAACAGTGGTGAACAATGTTGCGAAACCTGCAGTTCGTCCAAGCGGTCCAAATGTTCCAAGTAAAGTAACGTTGCCACCGAGAACGGTGCCTCCGAAAGTGGTGCGGACCGTTCCGAACGTTCGCAAATCGGCTACCTTATCTAGTCTAACTCAGAGTCAAACGAAGACCGTTGCGCTGCCAACGAAGAGCGCAACCATTTCGAACATCCATTCCGCGGGTTTAAAACCCGGTGTCCGCCCGATCTTAAACCAAGTGCGGAGTAAAACAATTCCATCGAATGTTTCAACTCGGCTTTCAGCTCGATCGAAAACAATGATTGAAATCAATAATCGAAAAAATGAAAGCAAGGCTGCCCCGCTGCCTTCGAAGTTATCGTTTTCCCGAAAAACCTCCAGGGAAGATGTCGATAGTTCCAGCTCAACATTGAAAGCCAGCACGGATCGATTGGGCTCGAGGAGCTCTATTGCAGAATCCTCAAAGGGCCGTGTGTCGAATGGACCAGTCACAAGCCGACGGTCAGAACCGAAGTGTCTACCATCGGATGCTGCCAACAATGACGGTTGGTATACTGTCAAAACGAAGCGAAGATCCAGTCTTCATTGGGCAACAAGATTCAATCAACCTAGTGGCTATGCGAGTCTGCCAACGCTCTCTTTGCTGGACGAAAATGGTAACCCTGAAGAAAATGAGAGGAAGAAAGATTCTGCTGAAAATGTTTGTAAGCAGTCGAAAGTCGACCCGGATGTAGTCAAGCCAGTTTCTGTGGCATCAAAAGCACCCCCCGATTTAAAATCCAAACCAACAACGACGGCTCCCCCGTCTACTAAACCGGCATCAACTTTACTGCCGAAACGTCCCTCTACTGCAACGGTAGGTGCAACGAAAAGCATCACTCCGAATGGTTGCCCAACCCAAAGCACCCTTTCAACGCTCGCGAATGGTCCAACGATGAGTAGACAAAAATCTGACCTCACTGGGTTGAAATTGAAGACGTTGCATAAGGAGTTCCTACGGAACGAGAAGTTAAAGTCGAAACCCCCCACGGCGGTTGTAGTGATTGATGAACCGAGAACTGCCAAAAAAGTAGAAGAAGTTGTACACCAACAAGAGGACACCATGTCCCAGTTCAACAAGGTCGATATGAACATCCAAACCAACATGGTTTCTTCGACGATCCAGAATCTTTACGAAAAGTGTTTAGGAGCGGGAGAGGAAGGCGGAGGTGATGGCGTTGCTATTTCGGTTGTTGTTAAACGGCCTTTGGCACGGTCCGAGATCAATTTGTCCAGCTGTGACGAGCTGGAGGAAAGGGAAGACTTGGAAAGCGATGAGGATCAGCGCAAGCTGCTGGAAGAGCAGGAAAGCTTAGAGGCGCAGATCCGGGAGCTGCAAAATACGGGTGAGTAGAAGTTTGGATTGGTAAAAGCCGTGAATCGTTTGTTTTAAACCGTTAAATAGGGAAGCACTTACAAATATGCGGATCGCGGCGGTCTAGGTCTGCCGTATAGTAGTTTTTTTTTATAGAAGCCTTGGCTGATCAAGTCTACAAGAAAGCTAGGGTAGAAAATGCATTGAGATCTTGTCAGCCAAAGTTGCAGTACCGGGCGGAATACGGAGTGTCGATCTCGCCATTAATTGAGATTTTTAAGGCAAGTTTGAGACTCAACCATATACCATCTTCATGGACACAAGTCAAAATTATCTTTATACCTAAAATAGGAAAGCGAGATAAGGCGCTTCCTAGATCATTCAAATTACATGAACAAGTATCCACTATCTGAGTTCCAGTTTGTTCACCAGGCACTGCATACTGTGGTCTCAAATGTAGTAAAAGCTCTTTCGGTAAAAGCAATTGCACTTTGTTGTTTCTTACATATTCAAGGAGCTTTCGACAACGCTTTTTATTCGTCTAAAGCTCGTGCAATGAAGAAAGGGAACTTTGACATGAACATGATGCCAAACTGGGGTAGAAATCTCAGAGGCGATGGGAAACTACCCAACGAACATGCTAATATTTGTATTTTTACAGACAGCCAAGCGGCACTAAAAGCGCTGAACAATTATAAATGCACATCCAAACTTGTCTGGAAATGAAAGTAGGTGTGCCAAGAGAACTCCGTAAATTTATTCTGTGTTCCGGGACACTGTGGCATTGAAGGTAATGAAAGGGCAGACGAGTTGATTGGCCCAGAACCATGCTGCGGTGTATAAATGGAACTGAAATCTTGGGAAGAACAAAGGGTGATGACCAACTGGTTGCTTAACACAAAGTGTGTTCAATCGATAAGATTTATAATTGCAAATGTTACAATCAGTAAAAAGCTTTTGGAGCTCAATAAGAAAGTTCTTTGTTCCTATACTGGCCTAGTAACCGGACATTGCCCAAGTAGATATCATTTGAAAAACATTGGCCAGGTTCAGAATGAAATCTGTCGTTTCTGTAACATGGAACGTGAAACCTCGGAACATCTGCTCTGCAGTTGTGATGCTTTGTACAAGAGCAGACTTTAATTTCTGTACAGTGGCTATATGCAACCTGAAGAAATTTGAACTGCGAATCCTGGAAAGGTGGTGCCTGACTGGGAAACGCGTCTCAGGCTGCTAACTGGACAAATGGTGATCATGCTTTAAGATACGAATAGTAATAGTAAACAGTGGTATACCACAAATGTTCAATTTAGTGGACGCAGTGGATCTACGCCTCAACAAAAAAAAGTAGTTTTCATAGGTATTTACAGACTGTTCATTCCGTATGAGAATCCCACAAGAGGGTTCCACGCCAAATCAGTTATTGACAAAATTTAGATTGAGATTTGAAATTTCGCAGTAGGATATTCTCAACGTTAAGGGCCATCTGATGATTTGTCTCAATCGTCAATCCGGAACAGGTTCCGTATCGAATGACCTGAACATTCAGTAGAAACCCTGGCATTGGGGTATCACCATGAAATATCTTCAGGGTATTTATCAACATTTTGGCTAGTTTGGTCATGGCCACTCGAGGCATTCCGCATCGAACGCTGAAGAGCTTCGGTTCAGTCGTGGATGTGAATTCTACAAATATCAGTTCATCGTGCGCTACCATTGATCCGTTAGTCACACGCCAACGTTTCTTGAGCGAGTTTCTGGGATAGTATGAAACATCGCGATTTTTTCTACTCGAGTCACCGACGCGAGGATACGAATAAAATCAAATCTTTTTTTAACTTTATATCTTTACACCACATTCGTTCTTGAAAAGCACACTGCGCATTTCATGAAAATGGAATCTAGATAGAAAGATATCGCATAAATGACATCCCGCATGATGACTGCGTGGCAGAAGAGGTTGGGTTGAGTTTGTCCTCAATGCGTCACGCCATTCCAGCAGAATTTTCCTACCACTCGACTTTTGCGGCGGCACAATACATAAAAAACAAACATCACAACTCACGTGAACATTGCCTACACATACTCGCTAGAGAAAAGAAACAACGCCGAGGAGATATTTGGTTGGCTCGGATCTCGACTACGAGTAGAACGTTGTGAGATGGAGAAACAAAGGATCTTTCGCGATGAGAACTGAAACGTTTCATCACTCAGCGCTTTCATGAACTTCGCATTGTAGTTCGTTCGCGAACTTTGAGTGCGAACTTCCTCGGTGATATATCATTGCACTGAGTAAAGAGTGAAAGTTTTTTGAAAATGATTTTTCCAACACTGATTAATGCACTGTTTGAACCGCCGATATCCAGCCGAGCGTTCCTTTAGGAAAGCAGACATTCCCGGCCTAGTCCGACGGATGCTTTGTCCACCCAGTGCCTTCATCGAATACCCGAGGGAGAAAAAGTTTAATGGCCCAAACACAATGATAACGGCAACGGAAAACCGCATTCCTGCTTTTTGGAAGGAAAACAAGCTAGAACCTAGCCGATTCTAATGGACATATTGAAGTCATTTTCAGCAACTGTCAAAATTGCCGTTTTCCTTTCCGTTTTCGTTATAATTGTGTTTGGGCGGTAACCCCTTCAAGCTTCATAGTAGCAAAAAAGATCATCGCTCCATCCACAGTCGGTCAGCAAGCGGTGCTGTGTTCGCGACCAACCGCAGAAAGTGCCACACCGGCAAAGGCCAGCGTAAGGGCAAGTAGCACATTTTCGTTTTTTCTCATCTGCTAGTGGGTTTTTGTGTATCTCTCTTCCATACAGTAAATCGATCTGCATAGGGTGGTATTTAATTTTAATTGTACCTAGTGCAAACACTGCTACTTTTTGCGACAATAAGCCCCAAATGGCAAATGCGGCCAAAGGCATCTAGAGGATGCTTGCCAACAGGAAGCAACAAAGTGTGCTTACTATGGCAAAAAGCGTCTCCGCAATTTGCAGAACTGCTCCGTGTACGGGAAGTGCACTGGTAACGTGAGACGTTCCATACCAGAACAGTCCAAGCAGACGTATGCAGAAATGTTAAAGTCTCAAAACGAAGCGTCTGTATCGTCTGCATCAGCCGCTCAAATTGAAAATCCTTTTTTGATTTTGTCTTCCGATGAACTGGACTCTGACGTAGCCGATGAGAGAGAATTTCCGGAGGTACACGCCCCCGGAACAGTAACCGTAAGAGGTTGCAAACAAAAAAACAATTCTAAGAATATCCCGTAAAAGCGAGGTAAGATTAATGTTAGGGACATTGTGGATAACATTTTGAATGCTCTTGGCCTTTCGGATGCTTCTCCGCTCCGAGGACTTATTGACCTGTTTATTCCTATAGTTGGAAACCACTTGCAATTATACAGTCAATGGCCAGTCATTGGTAAATTCATATCTTTCGATGAATAATTTGTCGAGTGAGGATCAAGATATGATCACCGTATTACAATGGAACTGTCGCAGTCTAATACCTAAGTAAGACTCGTTTATGTATTTGATTCACATTCTGATTGTGAGATATTTGCTCTCTGTGAAACATGGCTTTCTTATGAAGATGAACAATTGTAAAATTATTCTCCTGGACCGAGATGATTCATATGGTGGCGTACTTTTGTGGATCAAAAAGTGCTACCCCTTCTATAAAATCTCACTACCAATGATCTCAGATATTGAAATTGTCGCTCTCCAAATAAATGTAAAGAAAAAGGATCTTTGAGTAGCTTCCGTCTATGTCTCACCGAGGACATCAATAAACTGCCGTCATCTTCGGAGTTCAGTAACATTACATTCATCTCCAGTTTTTAATCTGGGTGATCAGAATTCTCACGGTACAGCTTAGGGCGAACAATACGATGACAACAGAGCGGGTATGTTCTATGACTTATGCGATGATTTCAACTTGACCATCTTGAACACTGGGGAAGCAATACGAATAGCAAAACCTCCTGGCAGGGAGAGTCGACTTGACATATATTCATGCTCTAATTCACTATCATTAGATTGTCTGTGGAAGGTAATCAATGATCCCCATGGTAGTGATCACTTACCAATTGTTATCTCAATCACAAATAGTTCTAAAAAAACAGACCAGTCAATCCATGTTGCTTATGACCTCACGAGGCATATTGATTGGCAACATTTTGCATCGACGGTAACCCTTGGTATTAATTCTTCCGATCCTCTTCCACCGTTAGAAGAGTATCGTTTCCTTTCCGAACTGATGTACAAAAGTGCATTAGAAGCTCAGAAACGACGTGTTCCAAGTGCATCCCTCAAAAGAAAACCCGCCACCCCTGGATGGGATGACGAATGCACTAAGTTGTATCTTGAGAAATCCGATGCGTTTAAAGAGTATCGTACACACGAAAGGCCCACGTGTGGGAATCTTGCAAAGACCATTTCAAAATTCCCAAAATAATCTGTCCATCTGGGCCAGAACTGGCAAAAAACCGAACTGGTAGATTGGCATTACCCAATCTTTGACCTTCAGATACCTTGGAGTCATGCACTTGGAGTACACACATTGCATATTTGAAACAGAAATGTCAACAAAGGATCAATTTTCTAAGATTAATTTCCGGGAAATGGTGGGATGCTCACCTGGAGGACGTCATCAAACTCTATAAAACAACTGATTCTCTTGCCAGTTCTCGCACATATGTGACTCCTTGCTGTTGCTTCCCTTCCTTCTGGCAAGAAAAAGAATACTTATCAAGTGTGGAATCAGTACCAACCCTAGATTTTTGCGAATCAACTATATGTCATCCGATATTAGTCTTTCTTGCCATAATTCTTATAGTGTACGCTTCCCTTATCACCGTTCCTCCATTGATTATGATCTCTCCATGGAACAGGCTAATCGAGGGTTCCAGATCAATTTAGACCTATTTTAATTCCCCATATTTTTATTCAAAAGCACCAAGATGTCAATTGCAATAGTAGATTTTTCACTGATGGATCCAATGGTTTCGGTGTCTACAATGAATACTCATCTGCCTTCCGGAAACTTCAGGAAAATGTTCTGTATATGTTGCTGAGCTGACAGCAATCAATTTCGCATAGAGGATAATTTCCGGCATGCCCATAGACCATTATTTCATCTTCTCGGATAGCCTCAGTTATATCGAGGCCCTCCAGTCGATGAAAACAGTGAGGCACTCATCTTACTTTCTTTTAATAATAAGGAGCAGATTTGTGCGTTGGTCGAAATATCATTTAGGATTACCTTTGTATGGGTCCCTTCACATTGCTCAATTCCAGGCAATGAGAAGGCGGACTCTCTGGCAAAAGTGGGTGCACAAGAAGGCGAGATTCTGAAAAAGATTTCACATGACGAATGTTTCCCATTATGTACGTCAGAGATTCTTCAAAGTTGGCAAAACGTTTCCATTATTCCAAATGTTTCATCGAGATCGTGGTTCAAAGGTCCGGATGTAACATTTGCATTAAAAAATGGACTTTTGTTTTCCGGATGGTGATAAATAAAAGATAAGACAGATAATTGCTTGGATAAATTCCCATGGAAGGTAATTATTTAAGCTTAAGAAAAATTGCTTGCAAAAATTCTACGCCCTTGCGGCAGTTAACCGGAACATTCTCCAGGCCATGCGTGTGAGCATGTTTTGAGTTTTTCTTCGTTTTATTTATCAATTCCTTCTCAGTTTTCGCGACAAAGTTGTTGGAGTAGATCTTACGCTCAGGTTCACCCAGAAATTCTCGATGGGACGCAGCGGGGACGTTGAGCGGGTTCGCCGATTTGGAGCACATCGATATTCAGCCGCTTCATATCCTCCAACGATCGCTGAGTAGTGGGCCGACGCCAGATCCGGCCAGAACACCGCGCCTTCGCCCTTATGGTGTTGCTTGATAAACGACGCAACTCCGGTAGGCACTTGTACTACAATTTCCTGTTGACGGCCAGTCCGGAGCGAAAGAAGAGCGGCTTTGACATCCCCTTCTCGCTGTGAGGGTGAGATAGGTCTCGTCGTCCATCACCACTACCACGTCGTGATTCACCGGGAAAATCTAGTTGACCATCCTATCTTCAGCTCCGAAACCCGTGGACGCTACTTACGCGTCCTGACATGTATGTTCATGTTCGTCAGGCACTTTTTCACTGTCTGGCTGGTTGAACCGATCTCCCGGCCAAGCGCACGCAGCGATGTAGCCACGTTTCCCTCGGTCTTCCTTTTCAGCATCCTTTGGAGTTTCTTGTCGCTCAGGGTCTTCGGCCGTCCGGAACCGAGCTTTCTTTCGATGCTCTGATTGTTGTATAATAGTGCCAAGATGTTGTAGATGCTGGAACGGGCGTTTCCGGCGTCCACAAAGTGCCGCACGATGTCCGTTTTCGAAGCGGTGGGGTGCTGTTCTTTGAACGCGCACACTTCTGAACGGAGTTGCTTCACTGTTTTCGCCGTCACGGTTATAGTTCGACTGATAGAGCTGTCAAATTTTGTCTGCTGACTCATGGGTTACTATGATTGACGCTGCATGGTTTCATCAGTGCGGGTGAAGGTAAACCCATGAAAAATCTGTAATCATCCATATTTTGTAAAGGGTGTCCACAGTTAAATTGCATCACTTTAAAAAAACCTGTAACAATTCGCCCATTGGGTTGATTTCAACAAAATTTTGGGTGAAATGACCTCAGCGTGTATTGTTTACACTGCGTGAGTTTCATTTGTTTACTTCTTTCGCATCGAGCCATCGGAAAGATGTAGAAAACTCTTCAGTCTACAGTATCTCTTGTCATAAAACGTTTCGGGGAACGTTTAACTGTCGATCCGAAGAAGGTGAGTGGTAGAAAAAGTGTTCCGTACTGTGTGAAGGATCACAAGCAAGTGGTTGCTGCCTTTAAACGCAAACCCAACTGTTCTGTTCGGGATGTCGCAAAAAAGCTGCACTTGACCAAAAGTTTCGTGCAGAAAGCCAAGAAACGAGCCGGGCTCCGTTCATTCAAAGTTCAAAAAGCTCCAAAACCGCAATGAAAAACAGAATAGGACAGCTAAAACCAGAGGACTGAAGAAAGCGTTAGTTCATGAAGTCTGCCACTTTTGGTGTGGCGCTAGTGATGATTTTAACATTTTAAGCTCGGTTCACAATGGATTATATTTTTCTACAATTTTTATTTCTACCAAACTACTAGTATCAATAATTTAGATAAAACATTATAATTCTTGGCTGATAAACAATGAAAAACTACTATCGTTGTAATAATCACTGCAATAAGTACAACACGGAAGATTTTTCTCGAATCAAATAACGGCAAAACACGACAATTTCCGTCGCGAATATTGTGTTAGCTGCATATAGCCTGCAATAAAACCGAGATGTCAAATCAGCACCAAATATTCGGCTTCACGATTGGTGTTCGTGGATGACAGCCGCTTCAGTACTGTGGCTAAAACACGTGCGCGTATGCTGTATACACAAATGTTGACGAAACCACACTGCTGCATCATGGACGATGAAACACAAGTAAAAGCGGACTTAAAACAAATTCCCGGCAACCAGTATGTGACTGCGAAAGACAAGTTCGATGTTCCAGAGTCTCTCAAGAAACAGCAAGTGTCAAAGTTCCCCAAGAACTTCATAATTTGGCAGGGGATTTGTTCGTGTGGTAAATGGAGCAAGCCTTTCATGACAACTTCAACTGTAAATGGTCAAGTATACATGAATGAATGCCTGAAAATACTACTGCTTCCGTTTCTCAAAATATACAACGTTTCTAAAATGTTTTGGATGGAACTAGCTTCTACTCAAAGAAACTAGCACTACTCAAAGGATGTTCTGGAGTGGTACAAGGCGAATGGTGTCAATTTCGTGCCGAAGGGTCTTAATCCCTCAAACTATCCAGAGTTGCGGCAAATTGAAAAATATTGGGCTATAATGAAGCACGAACTTCGTAAGTATCCCAAAGTTGTCACTTCAGAACAGGAAATGTTGAAGTCATGGTTGAAAGCGAAAAAAAATGTCGGTTCAAGCGTTGTACAAAATCTTATGCGTGGTATTAAGAAGAAAGTTCGGGCTTTTGGGTTTGGTAAAGAAATACAGTGAAATTGATGCAATTTAACTGTGGACACCCTTTAATGCAAACGTTAGATGCAAATTGCGCTTTTAGAAGTGCTTTAACGTAAACCGTGGTTATGTGACTATTCTCTTACATTGGCCACTTTTACGATTATTCCGAATAGCCCGCGGAGGTCAAGCTAGGCGAAATTTTAAAAACTTGGTTTCACCAAAGACGGCCAAGTACCTGCTGAACAACTTTCCCGAATCTACAAGAACGGTATCTACTCCAATTAATCCAAAAGCTGAAATTAGAAAACCTTATATCCTACACGCCGAAAAATTTGAACAGCTTTAAGTGTCCGGACTCGGATGCAGTACGATATAAAGGAATCAGTTGTACAAACTTCAGAAAACACAATATTAATAATTAATAATGAGCGTAAATACCAATGAACGTTTTGAAATAAAGAACGCACAAATTAGAACAAACAAATGCAAGCAATTAGAATTCCACAGTTCTGCGTCTTTTGATGCACCCCAACTATCGTTACCTTCTTAACTGCCAACGTCGTTCATAGATATTCACTGCCGACCGAATCCTAGACAGAAAAGAAAACGATCAGCTGGTCGTTTGTATTTTTAATTGAAAATTTCGATGTTGAGCACCGACACCGAAAATCCCAAGCGTCATCACTCCCTCTATTACCCGACCGTCGCGCATCAGTGGGCAATGTTTTGACGGCGCGCGGTGTTATTTAACTTTCGCGATCAATTCACATTGATGGAGCAAACTGCGTTTGGCATGAAGCGAATATGATTACGCGATCGACATTAGTCAAGTGTTGTCGGTCGGTTGGCAGTTGTAAACCACACACGCTGTTGATCGCATCGTACCTAACTAGCCGAAAAAAGAGCGAGAGCTTCCATTACCTTCCATACGGTTAATTTTCCCTCCTGGGTTTGTTTTGCAGAAATCGACATCGACACCGAAACGGACGAAACCGATTGCGAAGCCATCATAGACCTGGAGGATAACGAAGGTAGTGCCGAAAATTTAGAAACCATAAACGTGAACGGTCTTGGTGGCGAAGAGGAAATGACACTCGAGATGCGGTACGAAGCGGTTTTAGCTGGTAAGTTGTCGTGAACATAATTATCGCTACACTGTTTACTAATTCAATCAATTATTCTAGAAATGACTTGGGTTGAACGAGCTCAGACACTGGCCACCCTGCAGGCTCTGGTTGCTCGCCATCCAGGAAGGGCGCAGCAGCTGCACGCCAAGCTCTCTAGTCCTTCTCGACGACGGTCGTTGCATGAAACATTGAAAAAGTACCAAGCCAAACAAACACGTGCCCTGGAGAAGCGTCAAGCGTTACAGAAGGAGAAGGCCCTGAAAATTCAACATTTGCTGGCAAGAGTTGAAGATGTCAAGACCGCCAAGCAGCAGCTTATCGAGAAAAAGCGTATGCGAATGGAAGAACGCCTACAACGGGCTGCTGAGAATCGATCCCAATATCTGAAAGATAAAATCAAAAAAGCTCACGACGAGGAGGAAAAGCTCAAAGAGATAGCTTTCATTAAAAATTTGGAAGCCCAAAACAAACGGCTGGACTTCATTGAATCATGTAAGGAACAGGAAGGCCGTCTGCAGGATTTGGAAACCGAAAGACAGAAGAGGGCAGAGGAAAAAGCCGCCAAAGAAGCTGCTGTAGAACGAAGAAGGCAGGAAATTGAACAGGAACGCCAGAAAAAGCTCCAAATTATGAGTGAAAATCGTCGCGAGAGGGAAAAGCGGGTTGGGAAAATGCAGGAGCAAAAAGAGCGGCAACGCCAAGCTTTAGCTCGAGAAAAGGCCCGCGATAGGGAGGAAAGGCTTCTTGCTTTGCAGGCACAGCAACAAGCCACTACGGAAGAATTGCAACGAAAAATTATTCAAAAACAGCAAGAATCCGCCCGACGACATGAAGAGCACATCGAAGATATCCGCCAAAGGGCAGTGGAGCTAACTATACCGACGAGAAATTGTGACGAAACCAACTCTAATAAACAGGAAAACGACGACAATCTCAGTGTTAGTGATAAGGGTAAGGACAACAGCAATGCTAAGGCAAACAAGAAGAAATTGAAGAAACTGCGACAGCGGATGGCTCAGGCAGCTGAAGAATATACCGAGGAACTACAGCCATTGGCTCCGCAAATTCGGAAGCAAAGTCAAGTGCCTAAGCTGCTGAACACGATCGTAAAAGGTGGCGGCCCCTTGGGGGTGGAACGACCACTCGGACAGCTGCTGCGGCTAATGGCCAAAGCAGAAGTCGTAGACTTCCAGTCTATGTGGCTACTGGATGGATTGAAAACGATTTCTGAAGTGATTCAAATGGGAATGGAACCCAACTCGGAGGTTTCCAAGCGGTACGTTGATCAGAAAATGCTTATTTTGTTTATGAATGTGTCAATCAAAATGGAAATTTGTTTGTTTGTTCCAGGGCGGTTGTTATATCGGTCCAGCTGTATCGAAATGCATGCTCGCTATGTCCGCAAATATCACGCCATGCCATCCTCGGCAATACCATCACAGTATTATTGGATGCTCTTCTGATCAGTTTGAAGGTAAGTGAGGATAAATTATGCACCGGTTTTACTGTCCCTTGAGAGCCGACCAGATGGTCCGTCCGCAAAGAAAGATCAGATCAGAACTGCTTCGATCACATTTGTTTATGGGATTAGTTTTATGCAATTGTTTATTGATCTAGTGGCATCATAAACAAGGAAGCGAATTATTCAATTTGCTCTGAGACTATATCATGGAAGTGTTTATATTCATAACGGTTCAAACATTATTATACAATTATTGCTTTTCCAGTAGGTAGTAGATTGACGCATCGTTGTCCCAGGTGCATGAAACAACCTTATAAGAAAATAGTTTGCACATGGACAGCTCGATGGTTGTTATATTGTCGCTGTTCTGTTTGATATTCTAGGGTATAAATATATGTCACCATTAGTATTCGGAAAACAACAAGGAGCGCAATGAACTACCTACCGATCAGGCAGGAATTTCTAGGCTTCAAGATAACATAAACGACGAACTATAAAGTTTTAAATCGGAATGAATTTTTGGCGTTAGCGAGAATATCAAGCATGAGATTTGCTCACCGAAAAAAGACATGTGTTCATTCACGCTAGGAATCTCAATGACTAAAATTGCAATATGATTTTCCTAAATCAATTATTGACCATAACGATTTTAACTTATTTAAATAATAAATGCTTGTTATAATCCATCGTACAAATAGAAACAGATTGAGTACCATGAAGCTTGCCTTGCGAATTGAACTTTCTATTTTCATAAGATTGCTCTATTTTTATAAGATTGTATTTTTGCGATCGTAAATTAGTATAAATTTCATTAGATTGTCTCATGAAATAATCATGATGCATAAATATATAAAACGGAGGAACCGAGACATGAACGTCGATATTACGAGGCCATTGTCTTCACCATTCGCTATTAAAGCTTGAGAAAAGGAAAAGCCTAAAAGCGTATACAACCTTACAACCTCGAGTAAAACAAAAACTATGCATAAATCGCGATGAGGACAGCCCTAAGTATCGTTCATAAGGTGTGCATTATGAAATTCTTAAGATAATTTTCTTAATTTTCTGTGATTATGAAGCCGTAAATGCGAGAATCGCTTCCCAAGACTGGAATGAGCTGTTGAACCACTATTCGGCACTATTGATCGAATCATCCGTGAAACTGTTCCCGTTAGAACTTACCGGCCTACAAGGCAGTTTAACCAATCTTGGTGGACAACACAACTCCGTAACCGTCGTAATCGCTTACGAAAGCTCAGGAAACGTGAGCAGCACTAAGAAGAAACACTAAATATCGCTCGCTTCCCTTGGAACATTTCTACGTGAGGCTCAATTACGAGTTCAAGCGGGTTAGTCGTCTCTGCTACTCTCGCTACCAACAAAATGTCCAAAGAAAGCTGAAATCACGCCCGAAATCTTTTTAAAGATATGTTAATCTGCAGCGCAGGGAGTCTGGACTACCATCGTCCATGGTCTTGAACGGTGAA
>JASCZW010006776.1:0-83199 GCA_034211315.2 Aedes japonicus
GGCAAAGTCTGTCGAGGATCTGAGAATAACGACCGATTTGAAAATAATTGAATGAACTGCTCTATATAATGAACCAATCACCAACACATATACACGGTAAATCTGAAGTATGCAATTATGACTTCAAAGTAGGCACTTTGCTTGAAGACTGGAATTATGCATAAAATGCCTAAAAAGGTTTTATGCAAAAATGCCTAAAAAGGTTATACGTCAAAAAGTGAATAAAATTTAGGCATTTTTCAGCATGGGAAAAAGATTAGAAATTATGCATTTTTTAAATGTGATTGTGTTTAGGAACTAGTCACTTTATGAAATGAATATGAATAAGAAACTTAGCGCCAATATATCAAAACTTCGGATCTGATTTTTTTGTAATCAACAACATTCCGTATGGATTTATCACATTCCGTATGGATTTATCAGCTCCACACATGCAAATAAAATACATCATAAGGTAGGAACATGTTTCTTTTTGCTGGGATTGATGGTTTGTAAAAGAAAATTTTCAATTCTGGTTATAGGTTACAGTATCAGTAGATATATATCAAATTGGTGAATTGGTGCCAACGGTTGAAAATCTCTCTAACAAAGAAATAAAATAGCCTGTCCATGCTGTTGGATTACGGTTTGGCTTGCAAGAACCTATTTTTTTATCATCACTCTTTTTCGGCAAAGCCAGTCAACTAGAACAAATCGATATTTCCACTTTGATGACAGCCTTTTTTATGCATTTTTTATATCCCACTGGAATAAGAAAAGAACTGGAAAGTATTCATTTTTTGGGATTAAAAAGTAGGCACTTTTTGACGTATGGAGGATGTTCATTAGAATGCATAGAATGTAGTCAAAAAATGACTAGCTCAGAATTACCGTGTATACTATGGTACATTATGAACATTTTATAATTCTTTTTGTTGATATATTTTGCCGAAGAGGTATTGTTATCATAAAAAAAAAACTAAGAATGATAAAAAGAGATTAGCAGAAGAGATTTTTCGTAGGGTATAAGTACATAAACATAAATTACATTATCATAGACTCAATGGAATAAAATTATTTTGATATTCTCCATTCATAGCGAGCAAAATAATAGCTGAATAATATATAACACATTAGAAACACTCAAAAGGCATAATGGCAAAGACCCACTCTGAACATCGAAGTGAACTCAACTCTATTCCTGCATTCATCGCTTGGCATCCGTTTGTATGTAGAAGTACGGATGAAAAAATGGTGCTCTTCTCCCCGGGATTACTCGAAATTCATATACGAAACTATGTTATATTTTTACATCAAAAGATTGCTATGAAAATTTGCAACCTTATCGTACCAATAAAAGTACATAAAACATAGCATACTTATATGTAGCATACTTTTTTAATTTCCAAAAACCACCAAAAACGTTCCACGCTATGGGAGCTTCGAACCGTGGGAGGTGGAGGACGAAAAAAAAATAATAACCAACAGCACAAACCGTCTGTTCATTTCCAGTTTTAGTATATGTCCAGCCGTAGCTAGGATAGGATGTACGTTTCGTTTAGGAAGAACTGGACATCGAAGAGGATTATTTTGAAACGCCGACAACGTGGCATCAGTATTTTTCAGAATGAGGAAGTGCAGGGAAGATGTTTATCCAATTGATACAATTTTTTATTTTTATTTCAAATGATTAGTCAAACGGCTAAACAAATACTTGATTATATCAAAACTGGCTAACATTTTAGGTATAATCGTTTGAACTTTATGCATCGTTCAGTATTTCATAAACAACGAGTCACTTGTTGAATTCAAATGGATCTTGCATATGTTGAATTAAAACAAATCTTTGTTTTTTTTCCCGTAATCAAAATTGTATTGTATTGACCAGATGATATCATAAGTTTAGGAAAATTTGCAGACTATTTTCATCGACCACCTAATTAACTAACTTGAAGTTAATTAATCCATATCAGAACCGTTTCGCCAAGATTTCAAATAAAAATATTAATTGTAGGTATATTATAGATCAGAATGTTCAAGTATTTTTACGAAAGGTTGTCTAAGTATTAAGAATATTTTGAGAAAATTGAAACCAATCATCTGACGATATGTGTATGTGCCAGGTGATTTCCCAAAATAATAAATCAATTAAGTTTGGTAATTAAGGTAAGTATATTGCGAGGAATAAATATTTTAAAGGCATGGTGTAGTGCCTTTAGATATTTTGAAAGACGTAAATAAACTTTAAATAATTTTGAAAATAGCTGCATTAGTTCTTGGTTAGTCAAAATATTGAAGTATTTTAATGAATAATATTCTGAGAAAATTTATCAAATCATCTTACGACATATTGATTTTCGGAATAATTCGATACATTTAACAACAACTTTTCACAAGCTATCTTTGTTTTTTCACATACATACTTTTAAAGTAAAAATTTCTCACTATTTTTATGAATAGCATTAAAGTATTTTATTATATTTTGAGATGATTTTTACAAATAATTCGAAGGCATATTGATGAACAAATGTTGTGCTAAAATACATCATACATCCCCAAGATAAATGACGCTTTGGTAAAAATACGTGCACATAACAATCAATTTGAAGAATACTTAACTAAGTCATTTCAAGTTAATTTAATATAAGTAAAATTATTAAAATATATCTTATGAACGATTTTTTGTGATTTTGGAACGGTCTGAGAAAGTTTATTTTTTCAAATTATTTGACGGCACACCAACCAGGCCATTTTCTATAAATAACATAAGCTTTTGACATAATTTTGAAAATAGCTGAGTGAGTAACATCAGGTTAATATAATGTAGTATATATCTATATATATATATATATATATATATATATATATATATATATATATATATATATATATATATATATATATATATATATATATATATATATATACATAGCGATTCCACGGGAAAAAATAGACTAGAAAAAAAAAAGTTGTCCGATTTTGCTCAAAATCGCTTGGTATGTTCTTCATCGAAAATAATAAGACCCGTATTTTTTTATTTTTTTATTTGGGTGACCATGTTCGATATAGGGTTACCAGAAAAATCGACATTTTTCGAAATTTTTTATTTTTGAAAAATCATAACTTCTGAACCGCTGAATCGATTTCAAATATTTTTTTATAAATAGAAAGATTATTACTCTTTGTTTTTATTAAAAATATTTGTTAAAATAATTTATGTACCCAAATTTGCTAAAATGGTCAATATATTTGTTTTTTATGATTTTCAAAATGTTGGACCACAACGACTATTTATTTTTAAATTTTTTTATTAAAATTCAATCGTTTTTACATAACATATAAAAAAATCTCAAATGTGCATCGAGCCGTTTTTGAGTTAAATTTTTTGAAAATTTCAAGTTTTTTGCCTATACACACATGGAATGAGCATCATTTTCCATCATTTCAAAATAACTGCGGGAATCATTTCATTGAAGTTATCAAACTTATTCCTAATAAATTCATGATAACCATGTTTACAAATCTAGTTTCATTTGTGAAGTATTGTACCCATCAAAAGTATGGGAGGCTGGTCCAATTCTGACCCCATTAAATGTAAGAACTATAAATCAGCCTCAAATTGTATAAAAGCAATGAAAAACATTGCTAGGGTTTACTCAGCCATGGTTTACGCTATAACTGGAGCCACAATGGTCCGTTAGCGTCCAAATTCAGCATGAGTGCTCATAAGGATTGCAGAGGCACTCATGCCGAATTTGAGTTGTAGCGTAAACCACGACTGAGTAAAGTTAACTCATATTTTGAATTAATCCACATTGAGTGAACCGAACTAAAACCTTACTAAAGAAACGTTTAAAACAATGAAGCACGACTGCTCAAATTGCCATGTTTAGATTAATAGTTACAGGAAACCTACTCCTAAACTATATGGTTATGCAGTGAAAAGGAGAACAAAGTTGGATAAAAGCTATTCCTACTTTTGTAATACCTGCTATTGCAGACTTTATCGCTTTATCATGAAAGAAAACGAGCCAGCAACTCCAAGTGCAGTTAATCTAGAATGTAAAACTCAAGAACTCACCGTTTCCGAACCGTGTTTAATATTCAAAAAGCAATATCCTACTTTTTAAATTGGATTTTCAATGTTTTTCAGTAGCCGCCCAAAAAATTGTATTCTGGCTGGTTCAAGTGTAACGCATACTGTCTGCGTATGCATTTATCATCAGAATGTTAAATTAATGTTTAAAACCCTTAAGGTTGAGAAACTTATTCCTAACCATTTTAAAACGTATCATGAAATCCTACAGAGAAATGTTGGTTGAAAACCTATGATCATTGCCTGGGTACGCTAACACTGGAAAATGACCTGATGAATTTTCTTCAAAATATCGATTCCTTAGAATTTAAACAATGGGAGCAAACAGATCGTTGTCAACTAAATTCAATGCGAATGGATGCAGAAGAGTTTGTGGAAACATTGTTAGAAAAATTAAGCGAATTATCTCCGCATAATTTTATTGCAGAGCAACAAGTTAACTACTTAAAACAACTTAAAACTAATTTGGAAGCAACTGACTGCATTATAATTGCTGACTTCTCTGAAAATTACTCTTTTGTTATTCAGGACGCTATACAAGGTTTTCATATGGCAAACGCTCAATGCACAATCCATCCTTTTGCCATATATAAGAAGGATGAAGCACAAAATTTAAAGTTTACAAGCTTCATAGCAATCGCAGAATTTACTAAACATAACCATGTTGCCGTTCGGCTGTTTGTAACAAATTGTGTGAATTTCATTTAAAAAAAGCTATCTCACCTGAAACCTTTTTTTCTAATGAAGGCAGTCAATACAGAAATAAGATGACTGCTTTCAATTTGTGCCACATGTACAAGGACTTCGGTCTTAATGCAGAGTGGAACTTTTTTGCCACTTGCCATGGAAAAGGGCCTTGTGACGCTTTAAGAGGCGTTCTGAAGCGAAACGCTTCAAAAGCAAGTTTACAAGGCCATCATATTACAACTGCATACGAACTTTACTCTTGGGCTGTTTCTAAAGTAGATTCCAAAATATATTACTTGTTTTTCTCGGAAAAAGATTACAATGCAATGAAAAAGGAAATAAAGAACCGTTGTACTCCTGTTAAACAAATCTCTGGAACACAATCGTTTCATTACTTTAAGCCACAAAATGAAAATTACATTATCGTGAAACGGTTTTCGTTTTCAGATGAAGAAAAGTGCGTTAAATTGTAAGAATTTGGCTTTGTAATTTTTTTTTGATGAATTATGAAAAATAAAAATAATTAAATAATCAAATTAAATGCTGAGTTTTAATTGAAGGTAATCTGAGAAAACCCTTGCTTATAGTCTAAAGCTTTTTTGAGCTCCAATTCCTCAATATAGTGGAGCCTGGTCCAATCCCGACCCTGTGGCCAATTCCGACCTCCCAAGATTCTCTGAGACAGCGCTGGTAGCCAAATTTTTAATAATACCAATGGAAAGCTTTCATTACACAAAGAATTTCAACGTAGAATGCATTGGTCGGAGAAATTGTGTTTGTTGCACTTCAAAATTGACTAAATTTGAGAAAACATGTTCTACACCCTAAAAAAATTTGTATTCTAGTTTCGGTTCGGTTCACTCAAAATGACCCTAATGTGGAATAATTCAAAATATATAAGGTTCACGCTACAACTCAAATTCGGCATGAGTGCCCCTGCAATCCTTATGAGCACTCATGCTGAATTTGGACGCTAACGGACCATTGTGGCTCCAGTTATAGCGTAAACCATGGCTGAGTAAACCCTAGCAATGTTGGTATCTGCTTTTAAACAATTTGAGGCTGATTTATAGTTCTTACATTTAATGGGGTCAGAATTGGACCAGCCTCCCATACTTTTGATGGGTACAATACTTCACAAATGAAACTAGATTTGTAAACATTGTTATCATGAATTTATTAGGAATAAGTTTGATAACTTCAATGAAATGATTCCCGCAGTTATTTTGAAATGATGGAAAATGATGCTCATTCCATGTGTGTATAGGCAAAAAACTTGAAATTTTCAAAAAATTTAACTCAAAAACGGCTCGATGAACATTTGAGATTTTTTTATATGTTATGTAAAAACGATTGAATTTTAATAAAAAAATTTAAAAATAAATAGTCGTTGTGGTCCTACATTTTTAAAATCATAAAAAACAAATATATTGACCATTTTAGCAAATTTGGGTACATAAATTATTTTAACAAATATTTTTAATAAAAACAAAGAGTAATAATCTTTCTATTTATAAAAAAATATTTGAAATCGATTCAGCGGTTCAGAAGTTATGATTTTTCAAAAATAAAAAATTTCGAAAAATGTCGATTTTTCTGGTAACCTTATATCGAACATGGTCACCCAAATAAAAAAATAAAAAAATACGGGTCTTATTATTTTTGATGAAGAACATACCAAGCGATTTTGAGCAAAATCGGACAACTTTTTTTTCAACTCTTCTTTTCCCGTGGAATCGCTGTATATATATATATATAAATATATATATAAATATATATATAATATATATATATATATATATATATATATATATATATATATATATATATATATATATATATATATATATATATATATATATATATATATATATATATATATATATATATATATATATATATATATATATATATATATATATATATTCATATATATATATATATATATATATATATATATATATATATATATATATATATATATATATATATATATATATATATATATATATATATATATATATATATATATATATATAATATATATATATATATATATATATATATATATATATATATATATATATATATATATATAATATATATATATATATATATATATATATATATATATATATATATATATATATATATATATATCTAAATAAATATAGAATGAAAATATATATATGAAAAACATTCCTAAGCGTGCCAGTTCTATTACATTTCATTCATTTTGTTGCAAGCGTAGCAGCACTCGCACCGGGTTCAGCTAAGGTTTTTTTTTTTCGCCACGGACAGTCTTCGGGCGCGGACGCGTTTGCATTTCGCTCCGCAATTAACTTGTATATTTACCTTTTTTTAACCTTTTTGACAACGTCGCGTGCGGGTCTTACTGGCCTTTGTAAATCGAATCTCGTAGAACATTTTATATAAAAACTAAATATGCCGTGTGGTGTTAAATCGTGCAGCATTAGCGACGACCGCTTTCTATGGAAGTGCGAATTTTGTAACAAAAAATACCATGCTGCCTGCGTCGGTGTACAACGACAACGTGAGCATTTCATCACCGCATTTATGGTGCCTTTGTGTGCTGACTGCCAACTCATTTTACGGAAGGAAGCCGACGTGAGGAAGCTGCTTCATCAACAGGAACAACTTGTGGATGCAATCCGCTTTCAAACAGACGCGAACCATCGTATTGCTGCTGACCTGAAAAAATTCTGCATAGTATCAGAACTCTTCGAAAGTATTGAACACCTGCTTGAAGACGTGAAAGGAACGTTGGCAGTAACAATTGAAAATAATCAAAATATAAGCAGCACAGTCGGTCAGCATATAAAGTCGTGTGACCTACATATACACACGACCATGGCCGGCATCAACGAATCGAATTCCACGATGGCGCAAAAAATTAAAGAACATTTTGACGAACGGCTATTAAGCATATCAAATGACATGGCACTTTTATCGAAAAATGCCGAATCGTCATCACCTCCACTCTACTATGATGACTCAAAGCTTCGGGAAATTCTGGAAGAAGTGAAATTTGTGTCTGGGGCTGTTTCTAGCCTTCAGATCAATGCAACCAACAATACAAAGCCACATCAGAAGACCCTGGAAGAAGAATTAGCAGAAAGATCGTCAGTACACAATACTGTCATTTCGAAAGAGCATACATCTCCTGGATGGCGATTTTTGGGTCATAAATGGCATTGGAAGCAAGACTGGTCCAAAGTAGACGCCAAACAGCGGGCTCGTAGGCTACAGGAAAAAGCTGCTGAAAAAGCCAAACGCATCAGAAAAAGTAAAAAACAACAATTCACCCACACCAGACGTCCAGACTATGACAACAAACCCAATAAAAACTTCCAAGGAAATGAAAGACACACACAAAAATCTGACAAAGAACTATTGGCTACTGCAAAAGTTCAATTTTCCAGCCCACCAACGTCCACTGACCACCCAATTGCAGCCCTCTCGGTATCAAAACTTATCAACTTCAAAAAAGGTGAAACAATCAACCCATACCGAGCAGAAAACCAGACACAACATCATACTGAAGCAAGCACCATCGAAAATACCGACACATCAACATATCGGGAATCGAATTCTATACCTAGCCGGTCATTTTACACTATGCGCCCACCGCCCAGCGTAAGCATGACGCAGCAATCAGCTGATCATCCACCAATTTTGGACCCAATGCGGCCACCTATAGTCAGACTGACGGAACAATCAGCATCTGGCGACCAACGCTTTCTGAAGGCGCGACTACGGGACCCTAAAATTATGGACTTAGTGCGGACCTACCTTTCATTCCTGCATGACCAACCACCTTCCGTATGCATTCGCGGAATCACAAAAATTAGTGCAACATTAATACTAGCAGCCGAAGGACTACCAACAGACATAAAATTCTTGCGCGAAATTTTCCTGGACGTCCATGCAGAACTCGGAATCCCACGCAATGACGCATTGGCAGACCTTCAGTCACATCGAGCGTTCCTGTCTAGTGAACGTACAGAACGACTGCAGCGTAGTAGGGAGGCCGCCCTGAAATTTTATAACCCTTCAAATTTTCGGAAACACTAACGCGCCCTTTGGAAGAAGTATCATTTAATAGTATTGTAAGTATGATTAATCCTCCAAAACTGTCTTCGTCTTTCAACAGAATGCGACTGAAATTTTGGTATATTGCCAAAATTTCAATCGCATGAAAAGCCCAGCCAAAATGAAAGAAATTCAACAAACACTTCTAGCCTCTTCTTTCAACGTTATTCTGGCAACCGAAACAAGCTGGGATGAAAGCGTAAAAAGCGAAGAAATTTTTGGAAATAAATTTAATGTATTCCGGCATGACCGTAATTTGCAACATAGCAATAAAAAATCTGGAGGTGGAGTTCTCATTGCCATCAATGCAGACTTTACTTCTCAAGAACTAAAAACTATCAAGCACAAAGAATTTGAGCATGTCTGGGTTAAAGCACTCATTGCTGATGAAACACATATTTTTGCATCTGTGTATTTCCCACCCGAACATGCCAATAAACAATCTTTCGAATTATTTTTTCAAAATGTCGAAATTATCACGTCGAATATGGAACCGGAAGTAAAACTGCATATTTATGGTGACTTTAATAAACGGAATGCGAACTTCATCCCTGACATCGAAAATGAATCAATTCTACTCCCAGTCGTAGGCGAAGACGAAACTTTACAATTCCTATTCGACCAAATTTCACATTTTGGCTTGCACCAAATTAGTCATATAAAGAATCAGCAAAATGCTTTTTAGACCTCTTATTTACGAACTGCACTGAAGACTTTTGTGTGAGTACTTCATTGTCACCTCTATGGAAAAATGAAGTATTTCACACAGCAATTGAATATTCAATCTTCGTACATAATACTCACACCCCCAGCGACTGGGACTTCGAGGAAGTGCCGGAATATCAAAAAGCAAATTACGAAGAAGCAAAACGTAGACTATGTACAATAAATTGGCAGAATATAATAAGTATTGAAGGAAATGTCAACACTGAAGTAGGCAAATTTCATTCAATTATTCAGTACCTTATTTCAGAAACTGTACCAATGAAAAGAAGAAGGCGAACCCAAAACAATAAATTACCAGTGTGGTTCAATCCACATTTGAAACATTTAAAGAACAAAAAACAAAAAGCACACAAATTATATAAAAAGCAAAACTCTAGCACAAATTTGCAAAACTATTATGACATATGCAACCAACTTAACACGGCCATTAATTCTGCACATGAAGAATATAATCGTAAAGTCGAAACTGAAGTCAAATCATGTCCTAAGAATTTCTTCAATTATGTAAAAACGAAATTGAAAAATAGCAATTTCCCCCCGAGAATGCATTTTGACGGAAATGTAGGTGATAATCCTTCTGAAATCTGCAAGCTTTTTGCAGATTTCTTCCAAGAAGTATACACTACATTCTCCGAAGAAGACCGTGATCGCGACTTCTTTGCATTCATTCCTGAATTTTCCAACAATATATCTGTAAATCAATTACCTCCTCACGAAATTCTCAATGCACTTAAAAACTTGGATGCTTCTAAGGGACCAGGCCCAGACGGTATTGCACCCGTATTTTTAAAGAACCTTTCAGACGAACTTGCCCTCCCTTTAGAACTTCTCTTAAGAGCGGAACATTTCCCACCATTTGGAAATCCTCTTATTTGGTTCCGATTTTCAAATCAGGCACGAAATCAGACATCCGCAACTATCGTGGAATTGCCATTATCTCTTGCATCCCAAAACTTTTTGAATCTCTCGTGAATGAAAATATTTTTCAGCAAGTAAAAAATCAAATTACAAGCAAACAGCACGGCTTTTTCAAAGGTCGCTCAACCACTTCTAATCTTCTTGAATTTGTAACTTTTATTTTGAATGCAATGGACAATGGCAAGCACGTAGAAGCACTTTACACTGACTTCAGAAAAGCCTTTGACCGAATCGACATACCATTATTACTCTTCAAATTGCAAACAATTGGAATGGAACCTGGACTGTTAAATTGGCTGCAGTCATATTTAACGCATCGCGAACAAATTGTTCGCTTTCAAAATAAACTTTCAGAACCTATCTCTGTCACCTCGGGGTCCCCAAGGTTCACATTTAGGCCCACTTCTTTTTATTTTGTACATAAACGACATTTCCTACATACTTAAAAAAATCCAAATACTGATATATGCAGATGACATGAAGCTCTTCATGGAAATAAACAATCCTAGTGACGCAGAAGAATTCCAGAACGAAATTAACTTATTCAACACATGGTGTAGCAAAAGCTTACTTCAACTTAACGTGAAAAAATGTAACTCAATAGTATTTAGCAGAAAAATCGAAACACCTCGTACGGAAATATTTTTAGGAAACCAAAAATTAGAAACATGCAAAATAGTAAGGGACTTAGGCATTACGCTTGACTCTAAACTCACTTTTGTAGAACATTACAACACTATTATAAGTAAAGCAAATAGCATGCTGGGCTTCATTAAGAGGTTCAGTCACAATTTTCAAGATCCATATACTATTAAAATATTATACATTACATATGTCAGGCCAATTCTGGAATACTGCAACCTAGTATGGAACCCGTACTGTTCCATACACGACGAACGCATAGAATCCGTCCAAAAGCAATTTCTTTTATATGCCCTAAGGAAATTGAATTGGACTGTATTTCCACTACCATCTTATGAAGCACGCTGCATGCTTATCAATTTACAGACACTTAAAGAACGCCGCGAATCTGCAATGCTTTTCTACGTCAATGACATTATTTCACAACGCATAAAATCAGAAGAACTACTCTCGCAATTGAACTTTTATAGTCCCAGTCGGCATCTTAGAACACGGAAATTATTCTTAGAAAAGTCATACAGAACTAATTATGCAAAAAATGGTCCCATTAATCGAATGATGCGCCAGTATAACTTACATTGCGAAATCATCGGCATCACTATGTCTAAAGAACAAATAAAATGTCGTCTAAAAGACAACAGAAATAATGTATAGTATGTAAGTAGAACACTGTAACCATTGTATGTAGTCTACATTGCTTGACGAAATAAATAAATAAAAAAAAAAATAAATAAAAAGTAAAACTGCTCAAATCTTTTAATGGATAATTTTTAAATAAAATCAAATGCGAAATTTTATGCTAGAGATTTTCTTGACAAATTGGATTCGTTTTTTTTATGCTTGACCTGTATTTGTTCTTGAGTTTTTTTTTATGATTTTTATTGTGCTCCAGAACTCTCAGAAAAATATGAACAAAATCAAATGACAAACTAGAACAAAAACAAAGAATATAAATGGTTTTGAAACCTAAGACTCTATTGTAATATGATCTTTTATTCATGTATTATTGTAAGCGCTATCGTCAGTTTTTTTGTAATATCCTGAAAAGATCATCCGAGGATATTCTAGTGTGCCAGTAAATTTTCCAAAATGTTATGAGCATTTCAATAATTGAAAACATACAAAGCATAGTCAATTAACGTATATGTATTTTTTTTCAAGTTACTATTAGTATGACTGATATTATATATTCTCTTAATATATGGAGAAAATATTAATAAATGATTCACTGTCATTTTGAGGTGGCTAGGGATTTCATTAAGCCCATTTTGAAAAAAAAAGGAAAATATCTGACCAGCGCATGTAGTAAGTAAATGTGAGGTCAAAAGTATTTCTTTAAATTTATATATACAGAAAACTTCATTTTAAATTTTGAAACCCATCAAACCTATTTCAAAGGATGTACGGCTCATTGAAAACAGGTTCTCGTTTGATTTTTTTTTTCTGGATATTCTAAAATATAGGAATACCGCTCATTATAATGAATTATTATAGCTGAACATGTTGATTCATAGATGCATATTTTTTTCGAATGTTTCCTTTATCGTCCTTTGAATTGTTTATATATTTCAGAATGTTCTAAAGTACTATGTAAATCATTCAAACAATGTTTATGAGCATTTTGATAACAATTATAGTTACTTGTAATAGCTAGGTCATCCCTTAGCTCAGTCAGTAAAGGCGCAGCTACACAGGCATACCATGCTGGAGGTGAGTTTAAGAATAATCGTCAGATGATTTATTTAAATTTCCTCTTGTGTTGATATTCTTAGAATATTCCAAAAAAAAAGTTCAATCATTCCTACGAATACTTGAACGCTATTACCCGCTGCAACAAAATGATATAAAAGTATTTTCTCCAATGCTTAAAATAATGAAAAATGTTGTAAATATACTACAGATCAGAATGTCTAAGGGTTTTTTTAATGAAAAATGGTCAAACTTTTAAGGATACTTTGAGACAAATTAAAACACATCTTAAAATGGCATTTTAAATTAAAAAATACCAGACTTACTCAAAGGCGCAACAAATGAGAATATAATATTGCAAAGTATAAAACTTATAAAAATGGTATTTTGAAATATTGAGAAAAACTAAAACAAATTCACTGTATTTCTGTGAGTTTGGAAATAAGCTGCCTTATTAATTTCAGGTTAATATCTTGGAAGTCAAAACAGTCAAGTATTTTTATGTACAATTTTCTAAGCTCTAAGAATATCCCAAAAACGTTTAAGCAATCAACTTTTTAAGTTGAATCAACATTTTAATGAGCCTGGAAGTTTGCTTAACTAACTAATTTTTTCAAATATCTTAAAAAGCGCTTTCCTTTCTTCACCGTGTCCAATATATTGTATGTATGTATGTATGTATGTATGGTAGCCACCATCCCTTCTAAGACCTTGTCATGTATGCAGTTCCACTCAATAGCAAGATCAAATTGAGCTACCGGTTTGTATTCACAGTAACGCTGTATGAAGGGCCAAAAACGGTGGGGCGGACCCGTAAGCAGAGACACTTACGCGAAACCCGCGGGAACATAAGATTCTCCTTCCAACGATACGATCCAACAAATCGAATAAACCAATTCGCAGTACTTATTAAGCTTCCTACAAGATGGCTTGTTAAGAAGGGCACGTCACTCTCACTGAAACTGTTGGAGTAGAATTCACAGCATCACAATCGAATCGGTAGGATAAGAAAATGTTACTGCTTGTTCCCTCCTGGACGCCGGTTGTCATACCACTCCATTGTCCAATTCCAGCTTGAGTGATACCCTGATGCTCCCACCCTTCCCAATATATTTTCAATGTCATATAGTAATAAATAAAATATAGTCAATGAATATTATAATGATGAAAAATATAGTAAATGAGAAGAAGTATGATAATAACAAATCCATTTGTGAACCTAAATATTTTGGACAATGTAGATACGAAAAAAAATTATTTAAAATTATTTTACATAACATGGGATAGATGATCTGAAATTATAAAACAAAGATATAAGAAATAGTATACCTAAAATTTCGAAGTGTTGTTTAGATTCCTTGCATCGTTATATTTTTTGTAGCGAGTATCATTGGATCTATAGTGGTTTAATTTAATGAATTTAAATGCAATAATATCACAAACCATGAAATAATAGAATGTCGTTATACTATAAATAACAATACGAGCAAGCCATCACACTATATAAGAGTGTATATCGGTAGCTAAGCTGGTCATTCACTCATCGAAAGATTTCCACTGTTGCAGCTTCTATTGGATTAAGATCTCTAAAATTAAATTGCTAAAATTAAATTTATTTTTCGCAATAATAGTCAGAGAACATAACAAGCGTTGGTACAATATATATCTGACATTCACTGGTTTTACTGAAAATATAAATTATAAATTATATATATATATATATATATATATATATATATATATATATATATATATATATATATATATATATATATATATATATATATTTTAATATCCTCATATTCTTGGTAAAGCTTAAAAAGCTAATAACAAAGTGAAATTAATTTCATATGAGTATGAATAAAGCTAAAAACTGAAACTACATAAAAAACTAAATTTAATTTTCCGATAACTCTTGTTTGTCTGAACCCATAAACGATTTTCAATATATAGAAACAGAATGATTTTGAACTGTAAATTCTTGAATTATTATGTATTTATGATGAAGGAAAAAAAACTTTTTTGAGTATAATTTGTATATGATCTGTATGATCCTTTCCCGAAAACACCCTAAAAACCTTCCTTTTTTAGGGGTTAGGTGGGTTACAACTTACAAGAACGCATAAGTGCGAAGCTGAAAATGATATATAAAATAGAATAGATAAAACAGTGAAGGGACGTTATAATATTAAATGGCTAGAACGATTTATTTGTTATAACATGACAATTTTATTGATGTTCCCTCTACAATTGTAGACGGGCCCGCGCACCCACAATGAACCTAAAAGCTTAAACAATGTATCATAGCCACGAGAAAAGAAAAAAATTAAACCGCTTTACAACACCTTGATATCCCATGCACGATCTGAAACTATACACCGTCTAAAGAATAATAGGGTAAGGGGATGTAATGTTAGCCTAGCTCCTTCATTCGGCCTATGTACCTATGTACCAAATGTGTCATTTATTTAGCGATAATCAACAAAATCACGTTGCTATTAGGATGACCGACGTAATCCACAGCAATTGAGACAATATTAATCAACTTATAGTTGTTCACTTCCGCGTAATTTTTGATTTCTTGAATTTTTGGGGCATCATGATTTCACTGGTTAAGCTGAACAGACGATCTACACGATTTCAAGTGATCTAAATTTGACTTAATTGAATCGATAAAGCAAGTAATGCAGACTGGATGTGCAGAAAATAGTTACATGTTACAAACTAACTGTTAACATAGCTAAAATAATAATGATTTTACAAGAAAATCGTAGACCCAAAGTTGGGGACATATTTTTTTGTATGTTCCCAACTATGGCCTGTTGTATCAATAACGTAGTAAAAAGGTTGTTATTGGTAAAATTTTAAGTGGAAATACATGTGTTTGAAGTTGCTTATATTCAAGTGGCTCATCTAAACACAAACTGAGGGAACTAAGCCATTGTATAGTGAATTATAATGTTTTCATTATTGAATGGCTAGTTAAACATAAATGAACATCACTTATGTGTTTCAAAGCAGTTTTACTTAAGTTTGTTTTGTGAAATGTTGTGTTAAGTAAAGCGAATACAGCTGGCAATGCCTTAATTCATAGAATGAGAAGAAAAAACCGTACAAAGACTGCATTTAGTAACTAATCCATCGACTGGGACGAATTTGCATCCATGAATAGACCCAATTTGGTGCCTGTAGACCGGCATCAAATCCATATCCCATGAAAGTTTCTGACTTTATAAAAAGATTTGTGTGACTTTTCGTGATACAAACTACCAAATATCTTATCAAACATATCTTAGCAAGTGTAGAACTAGTTAAATCTCGCCTTTAGCTTTAAAACTTTATGAGTTATATTCAAAAATGTAATCGATGGTTGCATAATAGGCTGAGTCAAGGGACACCCTATATCTAAAATTCAAATGTACTGCCTTGTTTTCTTGCATCGCAGTTATCATTAATAGCGAATCTCATAGGAGCTGCAGTGATTTTATTCATTGAAATGGATCATTTGAACTCCACACGTCACCACGGCAACTATACTAAAAATTTAGTAAACAAATACAGTGGAAAAATCAATTAATGTGATACAACCACAATGGAGCCGACTCCCAGCCTCGGGTTCAGAGCAAGGGCGAACCCTATTTTCCAACCTAAACAGAAATGCTAAAGTAACGCTGCCATGTTCAATTCATTCTGCTTACTTTCTAAGACGTCTTCGTTGTTTTATGCACTGTAACTACTACATCAGAAACTATTTAAAACTATGTGTGGTAACCCCCACCTAAAAAGTGGTCAAATGTTTCATTGTCAACTCATAAAATGCTAGAGGACACATCGGAATAGCTACGAAATGGAACCGAATATTCGTTCCATGCGTTGAGAAGGTGTTAACAGAGTCCGGTTGTGGTTGTGAGTTGCAAGCTGTCGAACATTTAAACAGAATTTCATTGCTCTTTGCAAAGTCAGGACTCTTTGTGCATTGGAGTGAAAGAGTCAGCCAGTCTGGTTGACTTTTTAACCTCAACGCAAAGGCTCCTGAGAATCCCGAACAGCACCCGACCGCATATTTTTTGTAGATCGTAGGAGGCGGCTGGGCAGTAGAATTGCGCTCTAGGGCTTCGTTCGTGCACCGACTTACTAAATGCTTCTCTTGCTCGACTCGCTCCGATTACTCGGAATAATATAAAACTACACTCTCTTGATTCTCACTATATTAGTGTTGAGCATTTACTACCGCTCGTCTGCTCTCACATCTCTCTACACTCAACTTGTACTTACCCTCACTCTCTTTATCACTTACTTATCCTGCACTGCACAAAATAATGATGTTGGTTTGACACTTTTCTTATATTTTACATCAATAAATCTGTAATCCATCATCATTTTTAAAAATTATTCAATCAATGAGGACCGTCCTTTTTTTCCTTCGTCATCTATTTAACCATACTCTTATATGACTATGGGATTTCGGTGATAACACATGAAGATAGTCCCCTCATTCAATTTATTAACATACTCGTTGACTATTTCCCCCTTAACATTTATTCACACATATCTCTTTCTTCAACACATCAACTATGTCGTTCTCACTTGTCACAATCAACACCTCACTTCTTCCGATTCACCAATACTATCAATGCACTTTGCTGCTTAACTTTCTTTTCCTCTTCTCTTTCTATTTTCGCTGCTCACTCCCACTATCACCCTTCCTATAGGAGCTCTTCACGACACCATCGATAATCTAGAAGAATCGAAAACCACAGTTTTTCTGCTTTTTCTGCCTGCGCATTTAGTTTAAAACAACGATGTTTTAGAATATTCCGCTTCCCTTGAGCAAATGAATCCTGTTCTACCACGAACCACTATAACGCCTTCATACTATTTTAACCTAACACTTTTCCTAAAACTAAATCACGTGTGATACGTCACAAGCTACCGATATCCTGTTCTTCACCGTGTCCAATATATTCTATACAAAATTAAACTCTATTTATTTCAAATCGATACTCCAGATTTTATTGATAACTTTACCCATTATATTGCAATATAATACTGATCAGCTTCAGTATATGTTTTATAATAACACCGCCTTTAACCTTCTTGACCAGCTCCAGACGTTTTTCGAAACCGTCACAGGAGGCACGCATGACTTCCATCGGCATTTCCTCTAAATTCGTTGGATTACGTTTTGAATTGCTTCATATTAGACGCCCTGTGGTCATTTACCTTCGCCAGCATGTATGACCATACGAAATAATCCAAGGGATTCAGATCTGGTGAACTGGGAGGCCATTCATTCTTGTCCAAAGAGTCGGTCAAATTTTCTCGGCACCAGCCCTGTACGAGATTTGCAGTATGCGATGGCGCTCCGTCCTTCTGAAACACATGGTGATCATCTCCAAACACCTCTTGTACATATGGCTTGACAACTTTCTCCAAAACTTCCGTTTTATAATATACGGCATTCACTTTAACGCCTTTTTCGATGAATACGAGTGGTAATTTGCTGCGCTTGCAAATTCCTCCCCAAACCATCACTGACGCAGCACTTTGCACCGTGGAATATTCGTATCACTCTCTGGAGCAGTCCTCGAAGAGAGAACCCACAATCTGTCGGTCTGGACATTGTGGGATTGTTGCAAGACGAATAACTTTTCGTCGGAAAAGATAAATTCTTCCCCGACTTACTCTTTTGACTCATTTCTGCTTGGAAGGTTCCGAAACTACGTGAACCATACGTTTCTTGAAAGCTTGTAATCCGAGGTCATTTTGAAGTATATTGTGCATTGACGATCTCGAAACATTCAGATCTGCGGCCATTTTACGTACAGAGCGCTGTGATTTTCGTCTAATCTGTTCCCTGACCACTTTAGCAATTCGTGCAGTCCGCACCGTACGAGTACGACCTGATCTCTTCCGGTCATCCAACGAGCAGGTGTCACGGTACCTTCGGATAGTTCGGAACACAAAATCACGCTTCACTCCGAGGTTTTTTCAAATTTCTGAAAATAGCGCCCGGGCGCTCATCTTTCAAAAACTTTTTTATCATCACAGCACAAAACGCCTTCATCACTGTTAAAAGATAAACACCGAATGAAAAAAATCGGACATAACCTAGAAGCGCAAAACAAAAAGCAAAACAACACCAACACATACGAGAAGCATGTTGAGTAGTTGCACGACACCAATGCAAGAAAAAAGTGTATGAGAATATATTGGACACGGTGTATTTCATGTATATTATATCAGGAATAAAAGATGAGTACTTTGATAAATTTATTTCTTACTATTTAAGTAAATTCAATAATAATTCAAGAAATCAAATTAAGGCAAAATATGGGGATTCAATAAGATTTTAACCATTATTACCAAAACTTCGCTTTTGATTTTTGGAATATTTTGACAAAGTTTAAACAAATCGTTCAAAGACATGTGAACTCCATTATGTTCAATAATACTGTTTACAAAAAATAGGCAGTATTTCGTATGCTTTAGGATAAAACCAAGTATTTTTCAACTGATGCATTTTTTTGGGCAAACACGTAATCAATATGAATAATTTTCTTAGTTTGAAGCTATTCTAAGACAACATCTTTTGACAAATTAAAAATATTTGACATATATTTGTTTGTTGCTGCCTTGATAAATCCAGATAAATGTATTGCAAGTCTAAAAGTTTATGTTATTTTAAATTTCTTAGTGAAAAACATATGTATAAATAATTTTGAAATAATCATCTTACACCATTTTGATACGCCTGATAATTTACGAAAATAAACAAATACATATGAAATAATTTGAAATTGCCTTATGTTTCTCAAGTAAATTTGTGAATACATAAGTCAAACTTATAAAGTAAAAACAGTTAAAATAAATCATCTGATGGCATTTGGACTTGCTTAGTGATATTTGAAAATATTCAAAAACATTGTACAAATACATTCAAATACAACATTATATAGAAATAAATAAATGAAATTAAATAATGAGATGAATTTGACATAATTTGAAAAAAGCTGTATTCGTTATTTCTTGTTGATAAATTGTAAGTTTACAGAATGATCTAAGAGAATTCAAAGAAATCAGCCGGTGACATTTTTATGGGGGTGGCGATTTTCTAAAATAATGTAGTTCATTGAACAGCTTTTTTTAAATAACTTAAGTTGTTTGGTGGATATATTGTAAATTGAAACCATCGATTTTCATAACAGTTTTCTAAGCAGTGTGTGCAGCAATTGTTTTGAATTAATGAACCCATATTTAAATTATTTGAATGTATCGTATTTTGGTACAGATGGTCAAATTTATTCAAGAATGATTTTTTTTATTCTAATACTTGTAAAATATTAACACAACTCATTCAAAGTGATTGAATAGTGGCTGGGGCTTATTTAAAATAATGACGGTCATTTTGAATGATTTGGAAAAGATTTAGTATAGTCATTTTAGATAAATATTTATTTTGGATATGTGTGCAGTTAATTTTATTTTGATTTGGCTTCGGAATATCTGATTTAATAAAGTTTTGATTTTTTTTTAAATAATTGTCTTATCCATTTCTATTTTGTGAGGTTTGATCAAAACGGTTTAGTTTAGCAAATAATAATTTGTTTTATTATTATTCAGTGATTATTTGCACAAAATAATCAGAATAATTTTACTGATGTTGGGAATTCGAAAAAATACGCCCATATTGAGGAATTTGTAAAAAAATCATTCAGAACATTTTGAAAAACTAAGATATATTGCTAAAAATGATACTTGAATAGAGTATCACAGTATCATTTAGTCAAAATTCTCAAGACCATTTTTTCCCAAAATTTTCTTCACCATCATATGATTTGCTTATACTTTACAGAATGATTTAGAGTACTATGAAAGTCATTCAAAAAAATTTAGATAACTAGTTAGTGTAAAATAAAGAAAAAAACATTTTTTATTTCTTTAGAAAATCACTAGGAACATCATAATTTAATTACATAGATGATTCATTTTCATAAGCAAATTATTCATTATAATAGATAAACATTACATTAGAAAATCGCCAGGTTGATGTTTCTGTTGCATGCAGTCCAATTTTGATTTGAAATTTTCTCAGAATGTTTTAAAAAGCTTCGAATATCATACACACAATTATTAAGACATTTTGACTTACATTTTATTTACTTTAAATGACTAACCCAAGTGTTTTCCAAATTGAATATTTGTGCTGCTGTTTTCACCAAACTTTCATGTTCCTTGGGATTGCAAAATGTATTTTAGTCCAGTTTCTATTCATCAAAATGCTTCTAAATGATTTGATAAAATCATTTTAGTGTTTGACAAAATTCTAACAATACTATCGAAAATATAATAATTACATATTTTTGATTCAAATATATGAACGTATTGTATTCTAGTAAGCTTTTAACAAAATTATGTATAATTTAATTATTCATTAAAAACAAAAAATGATGCATATTCAGATGCTGTAGGAGGATTTGTTAAATTTTCTCGAAATATTATAGAGAGAATTATGCATTCGAATACCTTAACCTTTTTTTTTAAATATTTAAAAAAAAAATTTAAAATGTATTTACGTACTTTAAAAATCCTAAGGCACTACAACGTGTCTTCAAATTATAATTTTTTTATAAATTTTTGAACATTCCAAATGGTTAAAACAAACGTTATTCTAAAAAAATAACAGGCACATTAAAATATTGTCGGACCATATGTTTAAATTTTCTCAAAATATTCTTATTAAGGAGTGTATCGAAAAGTAGTTATAAACATTCGATGCGTTATTACGCATAAACTACTGTATATATTTTTAGCGTGTAAGCGCCATTTGCTTTGTTTACATGTCAAAAATGATTATTCGGTTCATTCATTTCCGTTGATAAAGTTGTATTCAAAATGTCGCGAATTGAATTTGAGACTAAAAAGAAAATTCTGCACACTTGGTGCACCGAAAAGGGTGTTACTTACAACCAGATTGCGAAAAGAGTAAATGTTCACCCGGCAAGTGTAAAACGCATCATCGAAAAGTTTGGTAAGGAGTGCTCCCTCAAGGATTTACCAAGAAGTGGCCGGAAAACCGGCTCCAGCAACCCCGATTTGGACCAAAAAGTTGTGGATTATATTCAACGGAACAAATCTGCCTCTACTCGCGATCTAGCCAAGAAGTTCAGGACCAGCATCGGAATGATTCAACGAATCAAGCGCAGGAATGACTTGAAGACGTACAAAAAGCAGAAAGTGCCCAAACAAACTCCGGAACAAAAGTCTCGTGCCAAAACCAGGGCTCGAAAGCTGTACAGCTGCATTTTGGACAATGTCGACCAGTGCATTTTGATGGATGACGAAACATACGTTAAAGAAGATTCAAGAACGCTACCGGGGCCGCAGTTTTATATTAAATCTGTTGGGGAACGTGTGACAACCGCAGATACGACTGTTGCGATGGAGAAATTCGGTCAGAAGGTGCTCATTTGGCAAGCTATTTGCACATGTGGCTTGCGTTCTTCAATTTTCTATACAAAAGGAACTATAAATGCTGAGATTTATCAAAAGGAATGTTTGAAGAACAGGTTGCTACCATTGTATAGAAAGCACCAGTCCCTCCTCTCTTCTGGCCAGATTTGGCATCGGCACATTACGCCAAATCCACTCTACAGTGGCTGACGGAGAATAACATCAAGTTCGTAGAAAAAGACATCAACCCACCAAACTGTCCCCAGTTGCGACCGATCGAACGCTATTGGGCAATAGTCAAGCGTATATTTAAGAAGGATGGTACAGTGTCCCAAAACATGACCGATTTTAAGAAAAATTGGGCAGCGGCATCCAGGAAGTGCACAAAGGTCACTGTGCAGAATTTGATGGCAGGTGTCAAATCAAAGGTACGGGCATTCTACAGAAATGAACATGATGACTAGTTTTTCCGTTTGGATCTTTTGTAAACATGTTAAGCTATAATAAACTGAAATAGTATGTTAATTTTAACCATGTTTTCATGCCTATTTTATTATTTGGAAGTTTATAACTACTTTTCGATACACTCCTTACTTATACAACTTTCCTTAAAAACACTTGAACATTTTGATCTATAATACACCTACAATTAATATTTTTATTTGAAATATTGGCGAAACGGTTCTGATATGGATTAATTAACTTCAAGTTAGTTAATTAGGTGGTCGATGAAAATAGTCTGCAAATTTTCCTAAACTTATGATATCATCTGGTCAATACAATACAATTTTGATTACAGGAAAAAAAACAAAGATTTGTTTTAATTCAACATATGCAATATCCATTTGAATTCAACAAGTGACTCGTTGTTTATGGAATATAGAACGATGCATAAAGTTCAAACGATTTTACCTGACTGTTAGCCAGTTTGGATATATTCAGGTATTTTGTAAGCCGTTTGACTAATCATTTGAAAAAGAGGAATAAAAAATTGTATCAATTGAACAAACATCTTCCCTGCACTTCCTGATTCTGAAAAATACTGATGCCACGTTGTCGGCGTTTCAAAATAATCCTCTTCGATGTCCAATTCTTCCTAAACGAAACGTACGTCCTATCCTAGCTACGGCTGGACATATACTAAAACTGGAAATGAACAGACGGTTTGTGCTGTTGGTAATTTTTTTTTTCGTCCTCCACCTCCCACGGTTCGAAGCTCCCATAGCGTGGAACGTTTTTGGTGGTTTTTGGAAATTAAGAAAGTATGCTATAAAATTTTGTTTTATGTACTTTTATTGGTACCATAAGATTGCAAATTTTCTTAGCAATCTTTTGATGTAAGAATATAACATAGTTTCGTATATGAATTTCGAGTAATCCCGGGGAGAAGAGCAACATTTTTTCATCCGTACTTCTACATACAAACGGATGCCAAGCGATGAATGCTGGAATAGAGTTGAGTTCACTTCGATGTTCAGAGTGGGTCTTTGCCATTTGAAAGTTTTTCGCTTTTTCATTGTAGGGAAGCGGTACCTATATTGAGCTCAACAAGCGGACCTCCAGTGGAAATCGGTGAATATGCACTGAATACCGAGCACTGAGTACACAAGTTATTCACAATTTATTCGTCCATTTACCGTTAATCGTTTAGCAACACACAAAACATTTGATTCTGATCATTTTCTTCAAATTTAATACGGAAAAGTTGCCACTGCATGTACCTATTAATAATATGACGGAAAACATTAATCCCATATGTGTACATATATTAATCGTACTGATTTTAATCAAGCAAAAAATACAAACAAGTTAACGCTCTTCACTACTACACCAAAAAATGAAGTAGATCATTTCACAGCACTTCACGTGTGTTGGGTAGCATGCATATAACCAAGACAATATGAAAGGGTTTGTTTGTTATTCTCCCATGAGAATATTGACAACAAGACTCACCACAACGCGGGGCATAGAATGCTCTATGAATGATTGAACACGCACACTAGCTCTGATGTGTATGCTATACAGTATGTGAGCTGTGCAACATCAAGCGATTACGTCGATTGTTAACACGGTTCAGAATAGGTGCAAGCGTATTTATATTATTGTGAAAATTAATCCCATAGTTTTCTAGTATTTTATCAAGTATTCGTAGATTCTAAAGGGTGATACGGTCAAAATTTGGTCAAGGGAAAACGCGTGTAAATCGGTGAAATCGTTTATTTAAAAAATCAAATTAAATTTCTTTTTCAAGTTCAATTAGTATAAAATTCAGGAAAAATATTCAGTTAGGCTTCCGCTTTTCCAAATCCGAATTGCCGGGCCTTACGCTTGACCCCTGCCATCAGATTTTGTACAGCCACCTTGTCCACCTTCTTCGCCGCAGAAAGCCAGTTTGCCTTGAACTGCTGCTCGTCCTTAGCAGTTTTTTTGGTCTTCTTTAGGTTCCGCTTGACAATAGCCCAGTATTTCTCAATTGGGCGGAGCTCTGGCGTGTTATGAGGGTTCTTGTCCTTGGGAACCACCTGCACGTTGTTGGCGGCGTACCACTCCATGGCCTTTTTACCGTAATGGCAAGATGCCAAATCCGGCCAAAACAGTACGGAACAACCGTGTTTCTTCAGGAAAGGCAGCAGACATTTATTCAAACACTCTTTCACGTAAATTTCTTGGTTGACAGTCCCGGAAGCTATGAAAATGCTGCTTTTCAAGCCACAGGTACAGATGGCTTGCCAAACCAGATATTTCTTTGCGAACTTTGACAGTTTCGTGTGCTTGAAAATATCTGCTACCTTTCCCCTTCCTTTTGCCGTATAAAACTCCTGTCCCGGAAGCTGCTTGTAGTCGGCTTTGACGTAGGTTTCGTCGTCCATTACCACGCAGTCAAACTTCGTCAGCATCGTCGTGTACAGCCTCCGGGATCGCGCTTTGGCCGTCGTATTTTGTTTATCATCGCGATTTGGAGTCACTACCTTCTTGTAAGTCGATAGTCCGGCTCGTTTTTTGGCTCGATGCACGGTTGTAGACGATACACCCAGCTTATTTGCGGCATCTCGGAGAGATAGGTTAGGGTTTCGCTTGAAACTACCGGCAACTCTCTTTGTCGTCTCAGCGGCTTCCGGTTTTCGATTTCCCCCCGATCCAGACTTCCTGGCTGTCGACAAACGTTCCCCAAACACTTTAATTACATTGATTTGGCAACTTTTAGCGATTTTGCCAACTTTGCGTGCGAGTAGCTCGGATTTTCGCGATGCGCGAGCAAAATTTTGATACGCTGCTCTTCTTGCTTGGACGGCATTTTGACAACTGAAAAGTGAATTCCAAAATCAAAATAGGAGCAACATTCTACACACACACACATTCAAAATGAGGGGTGTTCAGGTTTTTTAAATGCAAAATTGAAAGAAATACGTCAAGTTGATATTGACCAAATTTTGACCGTATCGACCTTATGTGTGGCTAATGTAATAAGTGAAGTGTGATTTTTATGGTTTGTGCAATTACGCACCGAAAATGTGTAAGGATATAGTGCAATTAAAGAGCAAACTTGGAGTCTGGCTCGAGTATATTCCCTAGTACGGTTAGATCAATACGACGAATTTGTAGTTCAAAGATAAGCAATTGTGTTGAAAATCTGATTGCTCATTATTTTTACGAAATTGAAGTCTCCGAAACGTTTTTGTAGCTTTTAATTTTATTCAATAACTCATTTTATTTTCCAGGATTATATATTCTTGGTTACTGCGTCCATTTATTGGAGAAATTAAACATCTTTTTACGTTTGAAGTTGGATGGCTGCAGAATGTGATGGATATATGTACTATGGTAAGAATAGGTTCCGCTTCCCTATATTGTTTCAACCTTCAACAATTATTTGATTTGGCCCGATCGTTGCAGAATCAAATTAATTATATTCTATTGTTTCAATGAATAGTAGGTATTACACTACAAGATAGGTCATACGACATCTCAAATTGGAGATCTAAGGATTGGTTTTTTTTTTTAATTTTAAAAATTCTTTAATCACTTTCTTCCTCTCCTCTGCCGACGAAACGAGAATCATGGTTACCTCCGGAACCGACCTTTCTCTTTAAAGTTAAGCGCTGCTAAAAGTTTTTAAGCACTTTAGTAACCGTCGATTTTGCGATTTTTAATGACTTGGCAATATCGTCGTGTGACATATCTGGATTTTCCACTCTTTTGTGCAAAATTGCTTCGCGCACGCGTTCTTGATTCGACGCCATTTTACTGAATAAAGGTTACTGTAGCCAAACGATGTCTTCATCATAGCACACATACATTAATATTCATGTAGTAGTGATCGGATTAGCAAAGCGTACACGGAGAAGACTGCATTAGGGCATTTCCAACGACTACTTTTTGGTGTGCACATTCTTTAAAGAGCTCAAGAGAATTGAAAACGATGTAAAATAGTTTATATGATGCAGATATGCAGTGTCCAGGATGTTCCGGATAATCCCTGGAGATCTGGCCAGCATCTGAAAAGAACCGATTTCAGTCATATGACACATCACACGCAAGAAGAAACCAAAAATAACTATAATGATGCCTATATGAAGTTTACTGCACTACATTGGAGACATTCGAACGAGTTAAACTTTAGAACTTTTGAATAAATTTAGCTTGTTGTAGGAAACGTATGCATTTTTTTTTATCAAATTCCGAATATGATAAAATTTTGCCTAGAAATTGAATGTTTTCGGTTGTAATAAAGTTAGGCTAAGCCCTGCACAGTGGATTAGTTAGAAAATTCATTTTGTTCATTTTTGTCCCCCAGCGCAGGTTCATGCATCGTCTCGTGATTTCTTTCACCATTGAAGGCTAATTTTATGAGATAAAATGTTAATTTGAATTTGGCTTGCAATCACATTCACTAATAATTGTGAATAATATATAAAAATGTTTTGTAGCCTAATTGTTCCTTGAAAAGTTTGCTATCAATGCATCTTTTTCAATTTTCAAAAAAATGAACAATACGGAGCTTAGCATTTGAAAATGGAGGCAATGTCTTATATTTTTTGCAATTTTTTTCAGTAGAAACGGATTCATGTAAAAACTACAAGATTTATCAACATGGTTTGTTCTCAAGAATTGTGCTTCATTTAGTTTAGCACAAACGGACGGAAATAAAATTTCAAAAAAGATAATCAAATATGTATAAAATTGCGAAACATTGCGTGACCTCCCGAACGAAGATGCTTCACCAATCCTAATAGCAGACCTGCAAGATGCTTTGTACGCCGAGTGGATTCTTTCGGCAACAAAGAGTTATTGTTGCTAACAATCGATGAAATATTTCAGGTTGCTTTCCTAAAGATGACTACCAGCACTGGGGATAAGATGTCGCCCAAACTCTAAGCTTCTCCACAATGAAACAATAGCCCAATTGTCTTTGCCAACTTCTGAACTTCTCAACCTTCTCAACTCAACTTCCAATCCTGGTCACGGCACCATTGTTGGGGTTTGTGGTTCGTAAGTTGAGTTGAACTACTCCAAGGTAGATCCTACGTTGTGTTCTTCTCGTGTAGATGTTCCGTTCTTTCTAATTCCCGCGTCCAATCCTTCCTCTGTACTCCTTTGCAAGGCCTCCTTTATGTTTGTCCACAGTAATCCTCCTTCTAAGCTCCACGATTAGTGATTTCTTCCACGATTATTAACTGTGAGTCCACTTTTGCCATGAGAAAACCATTATATATTTGACATTTTTGACATACATTGACCGATTCTAGTCTCGTTTTAATGTGTTACAATAGTGTGTACATTGTGAGTGCCTATTTTTTATGTGTTAGGTGTAGTACAGTTTTTTTAGGGTGGCCTAGTTTTTAAGACTCAATGCATTCTATACTGCTTAATGTTTAAATTCAAATTCGCTTAATCCACTAAGCTTAACAACAAACAACCGTAAACAAAAAGCGCATAAGATTTACAAAAAACATAACAGTTCCGTTAATTTAGAAAGGTATTTGAACATTTGTAAGGAAGTTAATTTGGCTATGAATGTGGCATTTGAGGAGTATAATTCAAAAATTGAACGTGAAAATAAATGTTGCCCAAAAAACTTTTTTAATTACGTGAATACCAAATTAAAATCAGACAATCTTCCATCCCTTACGTATTTGGACACCAGTGAAAGTAATAATACAGAAGAAATATCCAATTTATTTGCCAAGTTTTTTCAAGAAACATACACAACATTCTCAGCAGCAGATCGTGATCGGCAATAGTTTGGATTGTATCTTGAATATTCCAGTGACATAAGCGTGAATCAAATCTATTTGCATGAAATCTTGGGTTAAAACATTTAGATGCATCCAAAGGGTCGGGACCGGATGAAGTTCCTCCTTTGTTTATGAAGACTTTAGCAGCTGAGCTTAACTACTTCTCCATTGTTTTGACTTTTTAATGTTTCACTGGAATCCGATGACTTTCCAAAATTATGGAAGAGCTTATTTCTAGTGCCTATTTTTAAGTCTGGTAAAAACTCTGTTATTCGTTATTATCGGGGTAGCCCTGATCTCTTGCATTCCAAAACTTTTTGAGGCAATTATTAATGAAAAATTATTTAACCAAATCAAAAATAGAATAACTACTAATCAGCATGGATTTTTTAAAGGTCGTTCGACAACCACAAATTTATTTGAATTCGTTCATTATTCTCTGGAAGCAATGGATAACGGTAACCATGTGGAAGTTTTGTACACAGATTTTAGTAAAGCATTTGACCGTGTCGATATACCTATGCTTATATTCAAATTGCAAAAAATGGGAATCCAGCCCAAACTCCTCAAATGGCCTTATTCATACCGAACCAACCTTGATCAACTTGGAACCAATCAACACCTATTCATACCACTTCGGGAGTCCCACAAGGCTCTCATCTAGGATCACTTTTGTTCATACTATTTGTTAATGACTTATCTTTTATTCTTAAGAAATTAAACTTTTCAATTTACGCTGACGACATGAAACTTTATTTAGAAATAAAAAATGCAGAGGACATCAACGCGCTTAAGAATGAGATATTGTTGTTCCATACTTGGTGTTTCAAAAGTCTGCTACAACTGAAAGCAAAAAAATGTAACTTAATTACCTTCAGTCGAAAACGAAACATACCTAACACACAAATAACTTTAGGCAATCAGAATGTAAGGAAATGTGATAGAGTTAGGGATTTAGGTGTTGTCTTAGACTCTAAACTTACGTTAATTGATCATTATAACACAATTATAAACAGAGCTAAAAACATGCTAGGATTTATTGAACGTTTTTGCTATGACTTTCATGACCCGTACACGATAAAAACACTATACATTGCTTATGTCAGGTCAATACTTGAATATTATAGCATAGTTTGGTCTCCATTTACAATAACACATGAAGAAAGAATAGAGTCAGTACAAAAGCAATTTTTGTTATACGCACTAAGAAAGCTAGGATGAACTGTATTTCCTTAACCATCGTATAAGGCTCGATGTATGCTTATCAATATTCAAACATTAAGGGCAAAGTCAGTCACACGCCCGTTCGGGAGGTCGCGCAATGTTTTGCAATTTTAAAAACATTTGATTATCTTTTTTGAAATTTTATTTCCGACCGTTTGTGCTAAACTAAATGAAGCACAATTCTTGAGAACAAACCATGTTGATAAATCTTGTAGTTTTTACATGAATCCGTTTCTACTGAAAAAAAAATGCAAAAAATATAAGACGTTGTCTCCATTTTCAAGTGCTCAGCTCCGTATTGTTCATATTTTTGAAAATTGAAAAAGTTGCATCGATAGCAAACTTTTCAAGGAACAATTAGGCTACAAAACATTTTTATATATTATTCACAATTATTAGTGAATGTGATTGCAAGCCAAAGTCAAATTAACATTTTATCTCATAAAATTAGCCTTCAATGTTGAAAGAAATCACGAGACGATGCATGAGCCTGCGCTGGGGGACAAAAATGAACAAAATAATTTTTCTAACTAATCCACTGTGCAGGGCTTAGCCTAACTTTATAACAACCGAAAACATTCAATTTCTAGGCAAAATTTTAATATATTCGGAATTTGATGAAAAAAAAATGCATACGTTTCCTACAACAAGCTAAATTTATTCAAAAGTTCTAAAGTTTAACTCGTTCGAAAGTCTCCAATGTAGTGCAGTAAACTTCATATAAGCATCATTATAGTTATTTTTGGTTTCTTCTTGCGTGTGATGTGTCATATGACTGAAATCGGGTCTTTTCAGATGCTGGTTATATCTCCAGGGATTATCCGGAACATCCTGGACACTGCATATATGCATCATATGAACTATTTTACATCGTTTTCAATTCTCTTGATCCTTTAGATGTCCAATTTGAGATGTCGTATGACCTATCTTGTGGTGTAATACCTACTATTCATTGAAACAATAGAATATAATTAATTTGATTCTGCAACGATCGGGCCAAATCAAATAATTGTTGAATGTTGAAACAATATACAATGAAAAAGCGAAAAACTTTCAAACGGCAAAGACCCACTCTCATTGCCCAGTGAACAAGCGAACGGTACAGTTCGTTCAGTCCGCTTTCCGTTGCTTTGAAAGCTTTTTACGAGTTGTTTACAGTCTTCAGTATCAGTTTCTATAAATCGCCAGTGAAATCGTCGTGAGTGAAATCAGTCTTGGTTTGCTGAAGAAGAGGACATTGTGTGATAAGTGGTGCAACAACGTCATTGATTGTAATTAGCAATATTGCCACGATCGAGAAGCCATATTGTTCCGCATCTATACGGCACGCATACCAGCAGCCCATCGTGTGTAGCGTGCATTCTTCCATCCACCAACTACCACCGATCAGCAACATCACCGTCATCGCTTAGACGGTACACGCGGTCACTCATCGTCGCTCGGCAGTAGCAGCACACATTCGTCGCCCAGCTGCAGTAGATCCGTGATACTTATAAGATAAGTTTTTTTAGTAGTATATAAGATAAGTTGAGTCATTTTCATCGTAGTGTGTGTGTGGAGAGTGATTGATAGTGTGTGTGAGAGTGAACTTAGTTTTAGTTTTTTTTTTTTAGGTTTAGTTTGTTTATCTGTGATTGATTGTAGATAATTGCGTTAGTGGTTGAGCGTGATAAGCTCCCACAAGCGAGCCATGGATGATTTATCGCAAGATGAATCATCTATGGCACGAAATGATGAGGTAGCTCATAGAGTTACCAGATCACGTGCTTATCCAGATAGTTCAACTGGGCCATGGGTTGTTTATTTTCAGCCCAAATCGAAACCTCTAAATGTTTGTCAGATTTCTGATGATCTGACGAAGCGATTCTCGGCCGTGACCGAGATAATTAAAGTCAGACCCAATAAACTTCGGGTCGTTGTGTCCAATCTCAAGCAAGCTAATGAAATTGCTGTCTAACAGCTCTTTACTCTAGAATATAGAGTGTATATCCCAGCTCGGGGTATTGAAATTTAGGGTGTGGTCTCCGAAACGAGTCTGACCCCTGAGATCCTGCTGAAGCGGGGGGTTGGTCGATTTAAGAACCCTCTGCTTCCCCCAGTAAAGATACTTGATGTGCGCCAACTTGGCACAGTGTCGACCAACAAGGGCGAAAAAAAGTTTACACCGTCAGACTCGTTTCGCGTGACCTTCTCTGGCTCAGCCCTCCCCCAATACGTCGAGTTGGGAAAACTTCGGCTACCTGTGCGATTGTTTGTACCTCGGGTCATGATCTGCGAAAAGTGCAAGCAGATGGGACATACGACCTCCCATTGCGGCAATAAGGCGCGCTGCTCCAACTGCGGGGAGAAGCATGAGGATGGTGCGTGCGCAGACAGCACACCTAAATGCGCTTTTTGTAAAGGAACTCCTCCTCATGCTCTCTCATCGTGCCCGGCGTACAAACAACGCGGGGAAAAATTAGAACGCTCGCTGAAACAGCGTTCCAGGCAATCTTTTGCCGAAATGGTTAAAAAAGTCTCACCATCACCCGATGCCAATACAAATCCCTTTGCTCCTCTGTCAGATGACGAGTCTGACTTTGATTCGGCTGAAGAGGGAACATCGTTCACCTTTCCGGAAGGTGCTTCAAGGAAGCGGAGACGCGTCCGCCCACGGAAAGTTGCTGAAAAGAAGCCCGAGACCAGCTTGCCCAATTCAAGGAAAGGTGGAAAAAAGGAAAATCCTAATCCACCTGGTTTTCGTAGTACTAACTACACCCAGGACTTTCCATCTCTCCCGGGGACATCCAAAACCCCTGAAGCCCCAATTTTAAGAACAAAAGCCCCCTCCTCTAGTGGGCTGTTCTCATTTGATGACATTGCCGAAGGTATCTTTAAGTACCTCGAAATTTCTGACCCTCTCAAAAGCATTGTTATGGCAATGCTTCCCACTGTGAAAACTTTTTTGCAGAAATTAACATTAAAGTGGCCCATCCTTGCAGCTATCATTTCCTTCGATGGATAATTTTCCAAATGAGGTCGGGGATTTGATCACTGTTCTACAGTGGAATTGTCGAAGTTTGATTCCTAAATTGGAATCTTTTAAATTTTTAGCTCACACTACCGGTTGTGATGCATTCGCTCTTTGTGAAACATGGCTCTCTTCCGAAATCAATCTTCCGATTCATGATTTCAATATTATTCGTCTTGATCGTGAGGATTCACGTGGAGGGGGAGTACTTTTGGGGATCAAAAAGTGCTACTCCTTCTATAGAGTGACTTTTCCTCCTATTCCAGGTATTGAAGTTGTCGCATGTCAGGCTGTTATTAAAAATAAAAGCCTTTGCATTGCTTCCGTTTATATTCCTCCAAGAGCCTCCATTAACCGAAAACAACTCTCAGATGTTTGTTCGGTTCTTCCTGCTCCGCGGTTGGTCATGGGAGATTTTAATTCTCACGGTACAGGCTGGGGAGAACTGTACGATGACAACCGGTCTTCCCTAATATAAGACCTCTGTGACAACTTCAATATGACAGTTCTTAACAATGGAGAAGTAACACGTTTGGCTGGTACATCCTCAGTTGGCAGTAGATTAGATCTCACACTTTGTTCGAATTCATTATCGTTGGATTGCACATGGAATGTGATTCAAGATCCCCACGGTAGTGATCACTTGCCCATAAAAATTTCGGTTGCCACCGGGTTCAATCCGTCGAAATCTGTTAACGTCACGTATGATCTTACCAGTCACATCGATTGGACAAAGTTTAGGACAGCAGTAGATGAAGCCGTAACGACGGTAGAAAGGCTTTCACCGCTGGAAGAATATAACTTCCTCTCCAACCTGATCTTAGACAGCGCGCTTCAAGCTCAAACTCGACCAGTTCCAGGGACGTCATCTCGCAGGAAACCTCCTTCTCCATGGTGGGATCAGCAATGCACCGAGGTTTACCGTAAAAAGTCCGACGCGTTTAAAGTTTTCCGTAGACGTGGAACACCTGAGCATTTCGAAGTATACACGGCTCTCGAACGCGAACTTAAGAGCCTCATCAAGGCCAAGAAACGCGGTTACTGGCGAACATTCGTGAACGGGCTGTCGCGCGAAACGTCGATGAGTACTCTTTGGAACACGGCGCGAAGGTTGCGTAACCGAACTACGAACAACGAGAGCGAGGAGTACTCAGACCAATGGATCCTAAAGTTCGCGCGAAAAGTTTGTCCAGATTCTGTGCCGGCACGGATGATTCCTCGCGAAAACATGAATTCGATAGATGAGATTAGCCAACCCTTTTCAATGGTAGAGTTCTCTCTCGCACTCCTTTCGTGTGGCAATACGGCTCCAGGGGCTGATAGGATCAAGTTCAACTTGCTTAAGAACCTCCCAGACGTCGCGAAGAGGCGCATGTTGAACTTGTTTAATCAGTTTCTGGAACTCAACATTGTACCGGATGATTGGAGACGGGTGAGAGTTATTGCCATTCAAAAACCTGGTAAACCCGCGTCCGACCACAACTCCTATCGACCCATCGCGATGTTATCTTGTATTCGAAAGTTGTTGGAGAAAATGATCCTTTTCCGTCTGGACAAATGGGTTGAGACGAACAACCTGCTTTCAGATACTCAATATGGTTTCCGTAGGGGTAAGGGAACGAACGACTGCCTCGCGTTACTTTCCACAGATATTCAGTTAGCTTTTGCTAAAAAAGAGCAAATGGCTTCTGTATTCTTGGACATAAAGGGGGCTTTTGATTCAGTATCTGTTGAAGTTCTTTCAGATAAACTCCACGCTTGTGGCTTTTCACCATTAATGAATAATTTTTTGTACAATTTGCTGTCAGAGAAACATATGAGCTTTTCTCATGGAACCTCTACAGCTTCACGATTTAGCTACATGGGTCTCCCCAGGGATCATGTTTAAGCCCCTTTTATATAATTTTTATGTCAAAGACATTGACGGTTGTCTAAGTGACAACTGTACGCTGAGACAACTTGCAGATGACGGCGTAGTGTCTGTCACGGGATCCAATGGGATCGATCTGCAAGGACCCTTACAGGATACCTTGGACAATTTGTCTACTTGGGCTCTAGAGCTAGGTATCGAATTCTCTACGGAGAAAACTGAGTTGGTAGTTTTTTCAAGGAAGCATAACCCTGCACAACCAAAGCTTCAAATTTGGGGTAAGCCGATAACTCACTCTATGTCCTTTAAATATCTTGGGGTCTGGTTCGATTCAAAGTGCACCTGGAGATCCCATATTGAGTATGTGAAGCGAAAGTGCCAGCCAAGGATCAACTTTCTCTGCACAATTACCGGGACCTGGTGGGGAGCTCATCCACAAGATCTTCTAACGTTGTACCGGACAACGGTTTTGTCGGTTATGGAATACGGTAGTTTTTGTTTTCAGTCAGCGGCTCGGTCGCACATCATCAAACTGGAACGTATTCAGTATCGGTGTCTTCGTATCGCGTTAGGTTGCATGCACTCGACTCACACCATGAGTCTTGAAGTGCTGGCTGGCATGTTGCCACTCTCGGATCGGTTTTCAGAATTATCTCTCCGGCTCCTCACCAGGTGTGAAGTTATGAACCCCCAGGTGATCGAAAATTTTGAGAAGCTTCTTGAGTTGAATCCTCAAACGCGCTTCATGACTTTGTACCATTTGTACATAACACAGGATGTCAGCCCTTCGCCGAACATTTCCAACCGTGTTTGCTTCTCCGATTTCGACAATTCGGTTCATTTTGATTTATCCATAAAGCAGGAGCTTCGTGGAATCCCAGAGCATCATCGTCCTATGATTGCTCCGGTGATATTTGCTGCAAAGTTTGGCCAAGTTGATTCCACTAAATCGTTTTTCACTGACGGATCTTTGATAGAGGAGTCAGCAGGCTTTGGAATATTTAATGAAATTTATAGCGCCAACCGTAAACTTCAAGCTCCTTGTTCCGTATATGTCGCTGAATTAGCGGCAATACATTTTACGCTAGAAATTGTTGCCTCACTAACACCGGATCAGTACTTCATTTTCACGGATAGTCTCAGTTCTATAGAGGCTATTCGCTCATTGAGGCCGGTAAAGCACTCCTCGTATTTTCTCATGAAAATACAGGAGCTTCTAAGTGCTTTATCTTCGCGTTATTTTATCATCACCTTTGCATGGGTCCCATCTCATTGCTCAATTCCGGGCAATGAGAAAGCGGACTCGCTTGCAAAGGTGGGCGCTATGGAAGGCGATATTTATGATCGACAAATCGCCTTCAACGAATTTTTTACTATTTTTCGTCAACAGTCACTCGTCAGCTGGCAGCATAAATGGAGTAAAGGAGATTTGGGGCGATGGCAACATTCTATCATCCCAAAGGTGTCGAAGTAATCTTGGTTTAACGGGATGGATGTGGGTCGAGACTTCATTCGTGTCATGTCTCGCCTGATGTCCAATCATTATTCTTTGAACGCTCATTTAAACCGGGTTGGGCTGAGCGACAGCAATCTCTGTGAGTGTGGACAAGGCTATCAAGACGCAGATCACGTTGTTTGGTCATGTGCTGAACATTGTGGAGTCAGATCGGGGCTATATGATTCCCTTCGGGCTCGAGGTAGACAACCCAATGTGCCAATTCGAGATATTTTGGCTGTACGTGATTTGGAGTACATGAAACTCATTTATGTGTTTTTGACTAACATTAGCTTTAGATTGTAGTTAGTTTAACCTGTATGTTTACTTTAAGTTTTTTTTTTAATCTGTGTATGTGTGTGTGTTTTTTTTCTTTTTCAAAAAATGTTCAAGTCAAAAGAAAACCATAAATTGTATAGTTATAAGTGTTTCAATAATTTAGAATTTAAATTTGATGTGTTATGTAAACCATACTTTAAATTCCCACCCTCTTTCCCATCCGTAATTTGTAGTTCCTATTAACCTCGAGACGACCGCGAGTAATCGGCTCTTCCCTCCTAACATTAGTTTTAAGATAAATGATGTAGAAAAACATGAAAATTTGGCTCTGTAAAGTTGATTCGATTGAGCCTGTACAAATAAATGATTAATTAAAAAAAATAAAAAAAAAAAGACCCACTCTGAACATCGAAGTGAACTCAACTCTGTTCCTGCATTCATCGCTTGGCATCCGTTTGAATGTAGAAGTACGGATGAAAAACATGTTTCTTTCACACCGGGATTACTCGAAATTCATATCCAAAACTCTATTATATTTTTACATCAAAAGATTGCTAAGAAAATTTGCAATCATATGGTACCAACAAAAGTACATAAAACAAAATTTCATAGCATACTTTTTGAATTTGCAAAACCACCTAAAACGTTCCACGCTATGGGAGCTGCGAACCGTGGGAGGTGGAGGACGAAAAAATAATAATAACCAACAGCACAAACCGTCTGTTCATTTCAGGGATGCCATATTCACAGACATGCCTGTAAATTTGCAGACTTTTCATTTTTGTTGCAGACTTTTTTAACGATGCAGACATTTAGCAGACATTTTATTTATGTTGCAGACTAAATTTTTACAGATTTTTTTTTTTAATTTTAAATAAAGGTATTCTCTGATGTTCAAATTTAAAATGTGCGAGGATCTGAACAGTTTAGTAGATACGGTAAGAAGTTTTGTTGAAATATTTTAATATATCGTAGGTATTATTTAAAGTAGAAATCCTTGAAGAAACTTGGAGGCACAATGGGCCCGGGGATAAGTATCTTATAGGCCCTTTCCGAGGGTAACATGGAGTCTCTTCTTATGGTAGTGTTCAATCATAGACTAACTCTAAGACCAGTAGGTCCCGAACTAATACGATTTTTATCTTAGCTCAGTCAGTACTAGCACATCGGTCCCAAGCTTAATAATGCGCCCCTAATAATGGACTCACACGAACACACTCTCAAATATTCTGCCAAAATAACACAGCAAATCACAACACAGGCACAAATATGTACATCAAGGTGCTGGCTTCAAGGTGTACATCGGACCAAGGGGTTCTACAACAGTGAACCAATTTCAAATCGCTAGTTGCATATTGATTGTTAGTTCAATCCCACGCGTGTTCAAACCCATGCGAAAAATAACTATCAAAGCGTTGGTAATATTGGTCCTTTGCTATTAAGTCACAACGAAAATCAAGGTTCACAACATTACAAATCATATTTGAGAAACTTAGAGACTTCCACGAAAAAACACTTCTCCTATGGTCAAGTAGAAACTTCTCAGAAGTATTGGGAGCAAGCAGTTCATGCAAGAAGAACTTGAAGCAATTGCATAGATGACACAATTTTCTATAGTTTTATTTCCCCTGTAACGCTCTTTCCACGTTTGTATTTTAAAATCAAAATTTAGTTTTCCTTTGATAAATTGATAGAAATAAAACTATAGAAAATTGTGTCATCTATGCAAATGCTTCAAGCTTCATTGTCACAGTGTCGCTTTAAAAATATGAAACAATATGTAAAGTTCCAAACAATCCAAGAATTAGATGCAGACATAATACATAATCTGTAATCTACATAATCACACAAATAGCGATAAAGGCAAAACTCACTCTCTTATTACGTCTTTTCGTTGAAAGAAGTCTTATTTTCTAAAAAAAAAATACAGACTTTTACAGACATTCCCAGACATTTCCAATTTTTATCACAGATATTTGAAAAAAATATCTGGCATCCCTGGTTCATTTCCAGTTTTAGTATATGTCCAGCCATAGCTAGGATAGGATGTACGTTTCGTTTAGGAAGAATTGGACATCGAAGAGGATTATTTTGAAACGCCGACAACGTGGCATCAGTATTTTTCAGAATCAGGAAGTGCAGGGAAGATGTTTGTTCAATTGATACAATTTTTTATTCCTCTTTTTCAAATGATTAGTCAAACGGCTTACAAAATACCTGAATATATCCAAACTGGCTAACAGTCAGGTAAAATCGTTTGAACTTTATGCATCGTTCTATATTCCATAAACAACGAGTCACTTGTTGAATTCAAATGGATATTGCATATGTTGAATTAAAACAAATCTTTGTTTTTTTTCCCTGTGACCAAAACTTTTATTGTATTTGCCAGATGATACCTACATTTTAGGAAAATTTGCAGACTATTTTCATCTAACTTCTTCAACTAACTTGAAGTTAATTTATCCATATCAGAACCGTTTCGCCAATATTTGAAAGGAAAAAAAAATATGTAGGCATATTATACATCAGAATGTTCAAGTGTTTTACGGAAAGTTGTATAAGTAATAAGAATATTTTGAGAAAATTTAAACAAATGGTCTGACGATATTTTGATGTGCCTGGCATTTTTTTACAAAAACGTTTTTTTAACCATTTGGAATGTTCTCAAAAATTTATTAAAAAAATAATAATTTGAAGACATTTTGTAGTGCTTCAAGATTTCTAAAGTACGTAAATACATTTTACAAAATTTTAAAAATATTTAAAAAAAAAGGTTAAAGTATTCTCTATAGTATTTCGAGAAAATTTAACAAATCCTCCTACAGCATCTGGATATGCATCACTTTTTGTTTTTAATGAATAATTAAATTATACATAATTTTGTTAAAAGCTTACTAGAATACAATACGTACATATATTTGAATCTAAAATATGCAATTATTATATTTTTGATGGTATTGTTAGAATTTTGTCAAACACTAATATGATTTTCTCAAATCATTTAGAAGCATTTTGATGAATAGAAACTGGACTAAAATACATTATGCAATCCCAAGGAACATGAAAGTTTGGTGAAAACAGCAGCACAAATATTCAATTTGGAAAACACTTGGGTTAGTCATTTAAAGTTAATAAAATGTAAGTCAAAATGTCTTAATAATTGTGTGTATTCGAAGCTTTTTAGAACATTTTGAGAAAATTTCAAATAAAAATTGGACTGCATTCAACAGACACATAAACCTGGCGATTTTGTAATGTAATGTTTATCTATTTGGTTGAATATTTTTTTTATGGAAATGAATCATCTATGTTATTCAATTATGATGTTCCTAGTGATTTTCTAAAGAAATAAAAAATGTTATTATTTATTTTACACTAACTAGTTATCTAATTTTTTTTGAATGACTTTCATAGTACTCTAAATCATTTTGTTAAATAAAAGCAAATCATATGATGGTGAAGAAAATTTTCGGAAAAAAATGATACTCTATTCATGTCTCATTTTTAGCAATTTTTTTTAATTTTTCGAAATGTCCTGAATGATTTTTTTACAAATTCCTCAAAAAGGGCGTATTTTTTCGAATTCCCACCATCAGTAAAATTATTCTGAATATTTTGTGCAAATTTCTTATGAATAATAATAAAACAAATTATTATTTGCTTAACTAAATCGTTTTGATCAAACCTCACAAATTGGACATGGATAAGACAACTTAAAAAAAAAATCAAAACTTTATTATATCAGATATTCCGAAGCCAAATCAAAATAAAATTAACTCTACACATATCCAAAATAAATATTTATCTAAAATGACTATACTAAATCTTTTCCAAATCACTCAAAATGACCGTCAATATTTGAAATAAGCCCCAGCCACTATTCAATCACTTTGAATGAGTTGTGTTCATATTCTACAAGTATTAGATGAATCAAGATGAAATCATTCTTGAATAAATTTGACCAACTGTACCAAAATACGATACATTAAAATAATTTAAACATGGGTTCATTAATTCAAAACAATTCCTGCACACACTGCTTAGAAAAATTTTATGAAAATCGATGGTTTCAATTTACAATATATCCACCAAACAACTTAAGTTATTTAAAAAAGCTGTTCAATGAACTAAATTATTTTAAAAAATCGCCACCTCCATAAAAATGTCGCCAGCTGATTTCTTTGAATTCTCTTAGATCATTCTGTAAACTTACAATTTATCAACAAGAAATAACGAATACAGCTTTTTTCAAATTATGTCAAATTCATCTCATTATTTAATTTCATTTATTTACTTCTATAAAATGTTGTATTTGAAAGTATTTGTACAATGTTTTTGAATATTTTCAAATATCACTAAGCAAGTCCAAATGCCATCAGATGATTTATTTTAACTGTTTTTACTTTATGAGTTTGACTTGAGGGATTCCATCCAGAATGTGCCGGAAATCCCAAAAATCATACCCGATCATCATTGATTTGGATGAAACTTGGCACATGAGTTCGGTACGTTGGAAAAAAAAAATTCCACTGGTGTTAAGATAATTTGGGTTCAAGAGTAACTTTTGAGATGGGCGTATGTGTTTTTTCCAACATTTTACTTGAAAAATCGTATTTCAAAAACCATTACATTTAGAGAAAAACTTTATATAAGGGAATTGTAGGGAACTAAAAAGCCTTTCTTAAAAAAATATACACAGAAAAAAAAATTTTTTTTTTCATCAAGAAAAATCAAAAATAATTACTAAAAATAAAATATCTAAAAAAAATAGTTTTAATATTTTTTTAATTTGTTGTATGGAAATTTGAGGAAAAAAGACACGTTTTAAAAAAAACTCTAGGATGGACGCTCTTATAATAAAAAAGTTTTTCAAATAGCAAACTTTGGTGTATATTTCAAATTTGGTTATTCATTCTTATAAATGAATTTTGATGTTACAATATGGTTTTGGAGATCATTACAAACAATAATGATTATAATGATAAACCACGTAAACGCAACCGTTTTCAAGATATTTCTGATTTTCTTTCAATAAAATTTCAAAACCTCAAAAAATACGCCCTATTCATAAATTACTCGTGATATTAAAACAACAATAGCTAACGATTGTTTCTCTTGTGTTTTTAGCCTTTTTAAAACACATGTATGTGCCTCTTACTTACTCTTAACAGCTCGTCGATTGAAAAAGCTTCACTTAAAGTTATAAGACAAAAATAATGAATTATGGTTGGGTTTATATTTATATATACCATTTATTAGTCTCGGTCATTGATAATATTACATAAACATTATATAAACTATTGATTGCTTTTATATACATTATGAATCCTGCCTTCTTCGTCATTCGAAAACAGTTTTACAAAAGCTTCGTTTTCTGAAATTGGAACGAATGAGTGGTACTTTTGTGTACCTGCAATCGTTTTAGTCTGTCGGTAAATTTCATTCCATTCTGCTACCCCCTGTTCATACTCTTCATGTGATACATAACAAAACGACATTTTTGTTAAACAATCATCACTTTTTTGGTTCGCCCATTCGAATAACTCTAATGCACTTTTTATAGGGTGTTCATGTTGTACAGCAAGGCTTGCATATCTTGCCATTCGTTTTAATGTACCACCAATTGCATCGCAAGGTCCCTTACCGTGGGATGTTGCGAAAAAATGCCATTCAGCATCAATATTGTATTTCTTTTTAAACTTACAAAGGCTTGCAAAGTTCTTCCTATTTTTATATTGGGATGCTGCCCCGTCAGACATAAACGTAGCTTTCTTTACTTTAATTTTTGATTGCAAAAAGCTTATTAGTTTTGAAATAAACACCTGCACCGCAATCGTATCATGTTTCAACACTTCTGAGATAACAATGAAACTGATATTTTTAAGTATTCCAGATTCCGTGTAATAAATGACAAAAGGGTGAATAGTGGCTTGCTCATTACTCCAATAACTACTTTGAACAGCATCTTGAAAAACAAATGAATAATTTTTCAGAAAAATCACAAATTATTATTACTTCGCCGTCTTTAAGACAACTTTTATAATCTCTCAAGAAACTAGACTGCTGAGATTTGACAAAATCGTGGGATACTAATTGTTCCAACTTTTCACAAAAATAAGCAATAAATTCATCAATTGGTTTAACAAGTGTCTCTAAACTACATCTATCAGTTGAAATCCATTGCTCAAAAGATATTTCAACTAAACCACGTTTTTCTAATTTGTCTGTTAAACTACTCTCAAAATCTGAAAAGCCTGGACATCGTTCGCATTCACGGAGGTAACATTTTTTAGTTCTAGTTGATGAGCTACATAATATTTCTTCAAAACACAATTTATAATCATTCTCGAATGAATATTTTTCTAAGCCCATGAAGCATCAAGTTAATGTTCTCATGAATGGTGCAAACACAAATGTTATGAGAACCTGTGCTGCCAAGTAATTTGCAATGCTTTGGTCTTAGTGCTGCAAAAGAGCTAAACCCAACAGCATTTTGATGCATCTCTTGAAATTTAATGAAAGCTTCTCTTAATGAACAAACTAAAAGGCGCTTTTGAATATGAACCCTCTTACCTTCACTCCTCACTGAAACGTAGTCGTTCATACCAGGGGTTGCTCGTGTAATCTCATCACTGTCGTAAAATTGCAAAATTTGGTTTTTTATTTCCGGGTTCAGACCGTGTCCCAGCTTTTCGTTAGGGGCAGCTAAAACACCTTCGTGCTTTGCAAGGAATTTAGCTTGTGATACGATGTACTTGTTTGTTATTCCAAATTCTGCCATTACTCTTTGATTTGTCCAAGATTGTGGTAAAACCGAAAGTATCCTTACTTGATCGTCCCTCGAAGTTTCTGGATCAGCATACCGGTCCTTTAGCTGCGCGATTATTTCGTCATATTCGGCTGCTTTCACTTTCAATTGTTCCAGGTCATCCTCCTCTGCTTGATCCCCAAATATGTGTGTCCGAATGCCGTTTGAAACATCTTTGAACTTTTTGCGGGCATAATTTACGTTCAGGAACTTTTTAGCCGATATTGGCGAAACGTTGATTCCAGCTACGCCCTTGTTAAATAGCTCAATATTATGGCGCCTTGAATAATCTTGCACACTGCTATCAGATGGCACTGACATTAATGATATTGCCGATGGCGTTTCCTCGAGACCATACAAGTCTACTTGCCGTGATGTAGATGGTTGTGGATCCATAATGTTAGTAATTGATGGTTTCTCACTAGGCTCCGAAATTGCAGCATGGGATTGTTCCGTTCTATTTAAATGCAAACGACAATTATCACAAATCATCAAAGAAGTCTCCAAATGTGTTTTGCCCATAAACTTGAGTTTTTTGACATTTTGTTCGGTTAATTTACGAAGGTTTTTTGAGCACCGTTTAGTGGGAAACGGCATACAACACTTCTTCATGTTAAACTCCATTTTCAGTTCACTCAGATAGATTTTACTGATGAATGCGACTATGTATGAGCATATATATTGGCTGTGGTACCTTTGGAAATGCAGGTATAAAACATCTCTGGTAGTTTACAGGCAGCGTACATTAGCTGTTTTTTTATGAGAAGATATACCTGACATACGTTATAGCTGCTATTTGTCTACCTACCTTAAACAATATGTGTTACTTTCATCGCTACATCACCGAACTGTTCGGAGTGTAGTTTGCACACACTACACCCGACCTCTAACATCGTTGGAGCTTGGCAAAATAGTCAGCAGTTCGATTAATATGCTTCTTCTATATGACCCTCCGCATAATTTCATCATCTGTCCATTTCACACTTGTCGCCCCTGCGACATCTATCTCGCTGTTACTTTCATCGCTTTAGCAAATTCGCTCCCTTCATTCTCTGAGCGGCCCGACCGATACAGCCATAAAACAATTATAAATATATTGATTGCAATATTAAAACAATAGTGCTATTTATCTTGTTCTTTTCAAATGAGTCTTCTTATCATCCTGATATCAAAAGAAAAGAGGACATTAGAGTAATGTGAACGTTATAATATGAAGATCTTGGAAAATTTATCATTTCTGGTGGAAATCTCGATTAACTTAAGAAAAGAGCGAATTTTCTGAGGTTTTTTCATTCTATTGAAATAAAATCCGAAAAATCTCGAAAACGGTTGCGTTCAGGTGATTTATCATAATAATCATTATTGTTTTTAATGATCTCCAAAATCATATTGTATAATTAATTTTCATTTATAATAATGAATAACCAAAATTTGAAATATGCACCAAAGTTCGCTCTTCGGAAAACTTTTTTATTATAAGAGCGTCCATCCTAGAGTTTTTTTCAAAACGTGTCTTTTTTTCTCAAATTTCCACAAAACAAATTTGAAAAATATAAAAAAATATATTTTTTTTTATATTTGATTTTTAGTATTTATTGTCGATTTTTCTTTATGAAAAAAATTTTTTTTTCAGTGTACATTTTTTTTACAAAGCCTTTTTAGTTCTCTACAACTCCCCGATATAAAGTTTTTCTCGAAATGTAATGGTTTTTGAACTACGATTTTTCAAGTAAAATGTTGGAAAAAAAACATACACCCATCTCAAAAGTTACTCTTGAATCCAAATAATCTTAACACCAGTGGATTTTTTTTTTCAACATACCGAAGACGTGTACCAAGTTTCATCAAAATCGAAGATAGTTGAGTTTGGTGACCGACCGATTTGGCGTGGAATCATTCTTATGTATTCACAAATTTACTTGAGAAAAATAAGGCAATTTCAAAGTATTTCATATGTATTTGTTTATTTTCGTAAATTATCAGGCGTATCAAAATGATGTAAGATGATTATTTCAAAATTATTTTTTACATATTTCACAATGAAAATTAAAATACTTTTAGACTTGCAATACATTTATCTGGAATTATCAAGGCAGCAACAAACAAATATATGTCAAATATTTTTAATTTGTCAAAAGATGTTGTCTTAGAATAGCTTCAAACTAAGAAAATTATTCATATTGATTACGTGTTTGCCCAAAAAAAATACATCCGTTGAAAAATACTTGGTTTTATCCTAATGCATACGAAATACTGCTTTTTTTGTAAACAGTAATATTTAACATAATGGAGTTCATAAGTCTTTGAACGATTTGTTTAAACTTTGTCAAAATATTCCAAAAATCAAAAGCGAAGTTTTGGTTATAATGGCTAAAATCTTATTGAACCCCCATATTTTGCCTTAATTCGATTCCTTGAATTATAATTGAATTTACTAAAATACTACGGAATTAATTTATAAAAGTACTTATCTTTTATTCGTGATATAATATACATGAAATACACCGTGTCCAATATATTCTCATATACTTTTTCCTTGCATTGGTGTCGTGCAACTTTTCATCGAATAAGGCGTTAAAGTGAATGCCGTATATTATAAAACGGAAGTTTTGGAGAAAGTTGTCAAGCCATATGTACAAGATGTATTTGGAGATGATCACCATGTGTTTCAGCAGGACGGACTGCCATCGCATACTGCAAATCTCGTTCAGGGCTGGTGCCGAGAAAATTTGACCGACTCTTTGGACAAGAATGAATGGCCTCCCAGTTCAACAGATCTGAATCTCTTGGATTATTTCTTATGGTCATACATGCTGGCGAAGGTAAATGACCACAGGGCGTCTAATATGAAGCAATTCAAAACGTAATCCAACGAATTTAGACGAAATGCCGATGGAAGTCATGCGTGCCGCCTGTGACGGTTTCGAAAAACGTCTGGAGCTGGTCAAGAAGGTTAAAGGCGGTGTTATTATAAAACATATACTGAAGCTGATCAGTATTATATTGTAATATAATTGGTAAAGTTATCAATAAAATCTGGAGTATCGATTTGAAATAAATAGAGTTTAATTTTGTGTAGAATATATTGGACACGGTGAAGAAAGGAAAGCGCTTTTTAAGATATTTAAAAAAATTAGTTAGATAAGCAAACTGCCAGGCTCATTAAAATGTTGATTCAACTTCAAAAGTTGATTGCTTAAACGTTAGTGGGATATTCTTAGAGCTTAGAAAATTGTACATAAAAATACTTTGACTTCCAAGATATTAACCTGAAATTAATAAGGCAGCTTATTTCCAAACTCACAGAAATGCAGTGGATTTGTTTTAGTTTTTCTCAATATTTCAAAATACCATTTTTAAAAGTTTTATACTTTGCAATATTAAATTCTCATTTGTTGCGCCTTTGAGTAAGTCTGGTATTTTTGAATTTAAAATGCCATCATAAGATGTGTTTTAATTTGTTTCAAAGTATTCTTAAAAGTTTGAACAGTTTTCATTTAAAAAAAACCCTTAGACATTCTGATCTGTAGTATATTTACAACATTTTTCATTATTTTAGGCATTGGAGAAAATACTCTTATATTATTTTGTTGCAGTGGGTTATAGCGTTCAAGTATTCGTAGGAATGATTGAACTTTTTTTTTTGGAATATTCTAAGAATATCAACACACGAGGAAATTTAAATAAATCATCTGACGATTTTTTTTTTGAACTCACCTCCAGCATGGTATGCCTGTGTAGCTGCGCCTTTACTGACTGAGCTAAGGGGTGACCTAGCTATTACAAGTAACTATAATTGTTATCAAAATGCTCATAAACATTATTTGAATGATTTTCATAGTATTTTAGAACATTCTGATATATATAAACAATTCAAAGGACGATAAAGGAAACATTCGAAAAAAAATGCATCTGTGAATCAACATGTATAACTGATTATTCATTAGAATGAGCGGTATTCCTATATTTTAGAATATCCAGAAAAAAAAATCAAACGAGGACCTGTTTTCAATGAGCCCGTATATCCTTTGAAATAGTTAGGTTTGATGGGTTTCAAAATTTAAAATGATGTTTTCTGTATAAATTAATTTAAAGAAATACTTTTGACCTCACATTTACTTACTACATGAGTTGGTCAGATATTTTCCATTTTTTTTTAAATGCGCTAAATTAAATCCCTAGCCACCTCAAAATGACAGTGAATCATTTATTTATATTTTCTCCATATATTAAGAGAATATATAATATCAGTCATACTAATATTTAAAATATTTAACCAAAAACTAATTTACCTGAAATAAGTATGTTGGGTTATTTCATTGATTTCACAATTTCATTTTTCTTAATTGTTTTATAAATTACTAGTATATTTAAATGTCATCAGATGATTTGTTAAAGTTTAAGTAGAAAATGCTGAAAATTTAGAAATTTATTCCTAAGGATACTAGAACGTTCTGATTATATTGAAAAAGAGGAAAAAAAATTGTATCAATTGAACAAACATCTTCCCTGCACTTCCTGATTCTGAAAAATACTGATGCCACGTTGTCGGCGTTTCAAAATAATCCTCTTCGATGTCCAATTCTTCCTAAACGAAACGTACATCCTATCCTAGCTACGGCTGGACATATACTAAAACTGGAAATGAACAGACGGTTTGTGCTGTTGGTTATTATTATTTTTTCGTCCTCCACCTCCCACGGTTCGCAGCTCCCATAGCGTGGAACGTTTTAGGTGGTTTTGCAAATTCAAAAAGTATGCTATGAAATTTTGTTTTATGTACTTTTGTTGGTACCATATGATTGCAAATTTTCTTAGCAATCTTTTGATGTAAAAATATAATATAGTTTTGGATATGAATTTCGAGTAATCCCGGTGTGAAAGAAACATGTTTTTCATCCGTACTTCTACATTCAAACGGATGCCAAGCGATGAATGCAGGAACAGAGTTGAGTTCACTTCGATGTTCAGAGTGGGTCTGTGCCATTATGCCGTTTGAGTGTTGCTTATGTGTTAAATATTATTCAGCTATTATTTTGCTCGCTATGAATGGAGAATATAAAAATAATTTTATTCTATTGAATCTATGAAAATGTGATTTATGTTCATATACTTATATTTATCATCATATCCATTCTCCTATGAAATAAAAACTGCTGGATTCACGTACTTGAACAAAATTATTTAACAATATAAGGAATCTTGTTGTACTTTGATCAGAATATAATGAATATTCTGGAAATATTTGACTATTTATGAACAAGATTCATGTGAGCGTAGCAATAGGCGAATGTCAGCGGTGATTGTATTTGCCAATATGAGAATAAGATTTGTATAGTACCGGAGAACAACTGGGAATATTTTAAAGAAGATCTCTTCTGCGAATCTTTTTTCATCGTTCTTAGTTTTTTTATGATAACAATACTTCTTCGGCAAAATATATCAACAAAAAGAATTATAAAATGTTCATTATGTACCATAGTGTAGATGTGTTGGTGATTGGTTCATTGTATAGAGTAGTTCATTAAATTATTTTCAAATCGGTCGTTATTCTCAGATCCTCGACTGACTTTGCCCTTAAAAGAGCGTCGTGAATTTGCTATGGCGTCATTTATAAATAATATAGTCTCACAAATTTTAACATACCACCAAGGCATTTAAGACATCGACAGTTATTTGCAACAAATTATCATCGCACGAACTATGCAATATATGGACCGATTAACCAAATGATGGCTAGTTACAATATACATTGCAAAAGTATGGATTTTACAATGTCGAAAGAAAAATTAAAACAATGTTACCGCGAGTGCTGGTTGAAGTTAAGTTAAGTACTTATTGCAATTAAAATGGTCTACAACTGATTGACGACGACAAATAAATAAATACATTGAGGTTATGGGTCCAGTGACTTTTTTTTTTAATAATCATTTATTTGTACAGGCTCAATCGAATCAACTTTACAGAGGTAAACTTTCATATTTTTATACATCATTTATCTTAAAACTAAAGTTAGGAGGAAAGAGCCGATTACTCGCGACCGTCTCGAGATTAATAGGAATAACAAATTACGGATATGAAAGAGGGTGGGAATTTAAAGAATGGTTTACATAACACATTAAATTTAAATTCTAAATTATCTAAACACGTATAACTATACAATTTATGGTTTTCTTTTGACTTGGACATTTTTTGAAAAAGAAAAATAACACACATACACAGATAAAAAAAACGTATAGTAAACATACAGGTTAAATTAACTACAATCTAAGGCTAATCTTAGTCAAAAACACATAAATGAGTTTCAAGTAATCCAAATCACGTACAGCCAAAATATCTCGAATTGGCATATTGGGTTGTCTACCTCGAGCCCAAAGGGAATCATAAAGCTCCGATCTGACTCGATCTGACGATGCTCAGCACATGACCAAACAACGTGATCTGCGTCCTGATAGTCTTGTCCACACTCACAGAGATTGCTGTCTCCCAGCCCATCCCGGTATAAATGAGCGTTCAATGAATAATGATTGGACATGAGGCGAGCTCCTGCTTCATGGATAAATCAAAATGAACCGAACTGTCGAAATCGGAGAAGCAAACACGATTGGAAATGTTCGGCGAAGGGCTGACATCCTGTGTTATGTACAAATGGTACAAGGTCATGAAGCGGATTTGAGGGTTCAACTCAAGGAGCTTCTCAAAATTTTCGATTACCTGGGGGTTCACAACTTCGGCAACATGCCAGCCAGCACTTCAAGACTCATGGTGTGAGTCGAGTGCATGCAACCTAACGCGATACGAAGACACCGATACTGCATACGTTCCAGTTTAATGAAGTGCAACCGAGCCACAGTGGGGCGACTCCATGTAAAAGCTGGCCATGTATAAAAATGTCTTCAAATCAATAAAAACACGTGTTTCTTAACTAATTTTGGGTCCCTGAATCAAAAAATGAAGTTGCTTTTTCATTAGGACGTGCTCAAATATTACGTAACACAAAAATTTGGCTTTTTAAATGCGCTTTGATAATCCCATATTTTTTTCATAGAATATGACGCGGTAGGTGATGTCAGATTTGTTTACACCATCTTTGGTGTTATGTTATATTTGAATGGACCCAAGAAACTTGTTTGCTGCCTTATTAGCAATTTGTATAATATTATAATTTTTTTAAGTTTTTTTTTCAGTAGTTTCAAAACAGTTTCATGACTATGTTGAGCACCAGAAAGGTCATACGAAAAAGTTATTTGTATCAAAGAACTCCATTAAAACCATGTTCTATATATTTTAATAGTGTGCGAAGAATTTAGTATTTTTAATTTTATATAACACGGCAATACAAATATTTAAAACTTTTCTTCATTTATTGTTTTTTCTTCCATTTTTTCATGATTAAACACAAATTTCTATATCAGTAGCAATTTTTTGGAGTAAGAAAAAAATGTCTTATTTATAAGAGACAATACAACAGTATAAATTTTTAGTACTGTACAAATTTAAAAATCAATAAAAATAAAATGCAATCAAATTTAAAAACAAAACTAATCATCACTTACACTTTTGTATTCATCATCTTCTTCATTATCATTATCAACTAAATCTTCTTTTTCCTTCTCTTCTGAATCAATATCGTTTTAGGCTTTCATAAGAAATCTAACTTCTTCAGGAAGTTCCTTGAACTTATTTTCATCTTTCTCAAAATGAACGTTTACTATTGTATCTGTGAAAATTAGAAGGTGGTTAATTATATCCCTATTTGTTTTTTCTCGCTTCTCATTCGAAATGCTCTCTCGTGTTTTTAATAACTATATTACTTATTTCCTGAGCCGCCTCCATAATTCTTCCTATTGGCAATATTGCTGCTTGGATTATACTATGACCATGAATTAAGATTCTGTGCATTGCAGTCGGCATGTGGTACCAAGGGTACAGCTTTACGTAATGCTTTGCGGTGTCGATACAATAAGTTTTAAATTTCTCTGAGTCTATTTGCTCTGAACATGAAATTGTAATAATAACGTTTTGGAGCCTTTTAATTAATTCCAAATCCACTCCTGTGATTTCTGAACTAATCTTAAGATTTAAAAAAAAATCTTCGCACAGTACTGCCATCCTTGCTGCTTCCAAATCCTCCAGGCTTCGGTTTGTCGACAATTAATAACATTTTGCTCTTGAAGTTGGCTTGAATTATCTTCTTGGCTTCCTCAAACTGTGTTTCGAACCCAGATTTCCTCCAGCATTTAAAGGATAAACGATACGCAATGTGGATCATACATACTAAATAGCGTATCCAACCGTGTAGTGAAGAGATCCCGTAATTGAGATATTCTTCATTTACAATCAACGCGTTCATTTTATCTATTTTATTAAATTCCGAAATCGTTGCCCTGCATGCATAGCAGCGTTGTGCAGAACGTGTATTTGTTATAGAGTGAATGCACTTTCCGTCGACCATTTTGAGAAATAGGGAAAAAGAAACAATAATTTTGCTGCTGTTTATATTTTTTTCAACGGGTTTTAAAGCATTAATTTTGCTTTCGATTCAGCTACATTCAGTTCAGCCATTCCGAATGGTCTGCCTCAAATCGGTTACGCTTCCTTTGTGAGTGCTGAAATTTCTTATTAAATGATTTCCAAAAACTATTGAACTCCTTATCCTTATTCAACGAAAAATAGTTGATTGCTGCTGCCTTCATCTTTTCTAGCGATCCTTGAGGTTTCATCGCTTCATATATCTGTTTTCTTTTTAATCCATAGCCATAACAACTTACTTGCAATTTCACTATCCATATCCACCATTATTTTGGGTACCACAAGCACTTCAATATACAAAATAAAGATTTGATGTTAACAGAACGCTCTTTCAGTTGCTACGGAACAGAGATGAACAGGGGTATGACAAAGAATAGCGATCAGTTTGTCCAATCTTCACACAAAAACGAAATTCTCGGTCATACCAAAGTGTGTTGACAAGCTAGGAGAGGAGTGCATACTGTAAATAGGCTATTGTTGATATGATCACTTTTGAAGAAATTGAACAGGAGATGCTTGAAGCGCTCACAGAAAAGATAAATCTTGTCAAATATTCAAAAAAGGCGCAAATGGTCAAAAACCCAATCTTTTCTTTAAAAAATATCAATACTCTGCGCAAGTCTGCGCTACACGAGGCTATGTCCATTTGAAATCTAATATTTACAACTATCCCCAACCCGGGCGAACCCGGGCTTCATAGTTTTGTAGCAACGTTTTCACAATAAAATGACACTTTTTGCGTTTAAATTAAAATTTTACTTAACTTTTGTACTAGTCAAAAAAAAAATTGATGATGCAGATTTGTTCTATGCTTGATTTCAAGAAACTTTTTCTTTAACACTATCTTATTTCAAGTCAATGGTAGAGCTCTAGCGATTTATGTAATTTTTATAATTTTATTCAAACAACCGCAAAAAACACAGAGGTAACATACTTCAAAAAATCGTACAGAACTCAAATTCAGTCCAATCACTTGAAGAATTTGGATTTTAAAATTTCAATAGTGTATTAATACAGGAAACATATAAAACAGACATCAACGTGATTTTCGTACTTTGGATTAATGACCAGCAATTCCCCACTGTGCGAGCCGCTGACTGAAAACAAAAACTACCGTATTCCATAACCGACAAATCGTTGTCCGGTACAACGTTAGAAGATCTTGTGGATGAGCTCCCCACCAGGTCCCGGTAATTGTGCAGAGAAAGTTGATCCTTGGCTGGCATTTTCGCTTCAGATACTCAATGTGGGATCTCCAGGTGCACTTAGAATCGAACCAGACCCCAAGATATTTAAATGACATGGAATGAGTTATCGGTGTACCCCAAATTTGAAGCTTCGGTTGTGCTGGGTTATGCATCCTAGAAAAAACTACCAACTCAGTTTTCTCCGTAGAGAATTCGATACCTAGCTCTAGAGCCCAAGTAGACAAATTGTCTAAGGTATCCTGTAAGGGTCCTTGCAGATCGACCCCATTGGGTCCCGTGACAGTCGTTCGTTCCCTTACCCCTACGGAAACCATATTGAGTATCTGAAAGCAGGTTGTTCGTCTCAACCCATTTGTCAAGACGGAAAAGGATCATTTTCTTCAACAACTTTCGAATACAGGATAACATCGCGATGGGTCGATAAGAGTTGTCGTCGGACGCGGGTTTACCAGGTTTTTGAATGGCAATAACTCTCACCCGCCTCCAATCATCCGGTACAGTGTTGAACATGCGCCTCTTCGCGACGTCTGGAAGGTTCTTAAGCAAGTTGAACTTCATTCTATCAGCTCCTGGAGCCGTATTGCTACACGAAAGGAGCGTGAGAGAGAACTCTACCATTGAAAAAGGTTGGCTGATCTCATCTATCGAATTCGTGGTTTCGCGAGGAATGATCCGTGCAGAATCTGGACACACTTTTCGCGCGAACTTGAGGATCCATTGGTCTGAGTACTCCTCGCTTTCGTTGTTCGTAGTTCGGTTACGCAATCTTCGTGCCGTGTTCCAAAGAGTACTCATCGACGTCTCGCGCGATAGCCCGTTCACGAATCTTCGCCAGTATCCGCGTTTCTTGGCCTTGATGAGGCTCTTAAGTTCGCGTTCGAGAGCCGTGTATACTTCTAAGTGCTCAGGTGTTCCACGTCTACGGAAAACTTTAAACGCGTCGGACTTTTTACGGTAAACCTCGGGTGCATTGCTGATCCCACCATGGAGAAGAAGGTTTCCTGCGAAATGACGTCCCTGGAACTGGTCGAGTTTGAGCTTGAAGCGCGCTGTCTAAGATCAGGTTGGAGAGGAAGTTATATTCTTCCAGTGGTGAACGCCTTTCTACCGTCGTTACGGCTTCATCTACTGCTGTCCTAAACTTTGTCCAATCGATATTACGAGTTAGATCATACGTGACGTTGACAGATATTGACGGATTGAACCCGGTGGCAACCGAAATTTTTATGGGCAAGTGATCACTACCGTGGGGATCTTGAATCACATTCCATGTGCAATCCAACGATAATGAATTCGAACAAAGTGTGAGGTCTAATCTACTGTCAACTGAGGATGGGCCAGCCAAACGTGTTACTTCTCCATTGTTAAGAACTGTCATATTGAAGTTATCACAGACGTCATACATATCAGGTAAGACCGGTTGTCATTGTACAGTTCTCCCCAGCCTGTACCGTGAGAGTTAAAATCACCCATGACCAACCGTGGAGAGGGAAGGACCGAGCAAATATCTGAAAGTTGTTTTCGGTTTATCGAGGCTCTAGGATGAATATATACAGAAGCAATGCAAAGGCTTTTATTTTTAATAACAGCCTGACATGCGACAACTTCAATACCTTGGAGAGGAAAATTCACTCTATTGAAGGAGTAGCACTTTTTGATCCCCAAAAGTACTCCCCCTCCACGCGAATCCTCACGATCAAGACGAATAATATTGAAACCATGAAAAGGAAGATTGATATCGGAAGAGAGCCATGTTTCAAAAAAAAGCGAATGCATCACAACCGGTAGTTTGAGCTACAAATTTGAATGATTCCAATTTAGGAATCAAATTTCGACAATTCCACTGAAGAACGGTGATCAAATGCCCGACCTCATTTGGAAAATGATCCATCGAAGGAAATGATAGCTGCAAGGAGGGGCCACTTAATTGTCAGTTGCTTCAAAAAAGTCTTCACTGTTGGAAGCATTGCCAAAACAATGCTTTTGAGAGGGTCAGAAATTTCGAGGTAGTTGAAGATACCTTCGGCAATGTCATCAAATGAGAACAGCCCACTAAGGAGTGTATCGAATATAAGCTATCCACATACATTTGCGTTGTACGCATGTTTTTGTGATGGTTTTTTATGCTGTGAACGCTGCATGCTGTGCGTTTGACTATCAGCTTTCTATTGTTTACTTGTTTGTGTGGTTCAAATTCTGCGTTTTCAAAATGTCGCGCATTGAAAAGGAAGTGAAAATTAAGGTTCTGGACACATGGCTAAGTGAGAAGGGTATTACTATGCGAAAATTGGCGAACCGGTTTGGAATTCATCATGCGAGTGTTAAAACCATCATTAATAAGTTTGGGGAACACTATTCTTTGGATGAGCTACCAGGAAGAGGCAGAAAACTCGGTTCTTCCAACCAGAAACTGGCGCAGAAAGTGGTATCTCTAATCATGAAGAACAAATCAATGTCAATACGTGATTTGGCCAAAAAAGCAGGAACGAGTGTTGGAATGATCCAGCGTATCAAGAGGCGAAACCACCTCAAGACCTACAAGAAGCAGAAAATCTCGAAACATGGCGCAGAATAGAAGAAGCGAGCTGCAACAATGACCCGGAAATTGTATTCGCGTCTTTTGCAGCGTCCGGATGCATGCGTTTTGATGGACGATGAGACATATGTAAAGGAGGACTCAAAACCCCTTCCAGGTCCACAATACTTTACTGCCGTCGTTGGGGAGGATGTGAGCGATGCGGACAGGTCGATTCAAGTGGAGAAATTCGGTCTAAAGGTACTGGTATGGCAAGCAATATTTGAAGTCAACCATTTTTTACACTACCGGAACTATAAATGCGGAAATCTATCGATCTGAGTGTCTCCAGAAGAGATTGTTGCCTTTATATAAGAAGCATAGTACACCTCCACTGTTTTGGCCGGATTTAGCGTCGGCTCACTATGCCAAAACCACTCTCAATTGGCTTGCGGAAAAGGGTATAGATTTCGTTGAGAAAAATATCAATCCACCAAATTGCTTCGACCCATCGAACGTTACTGGGCAATTGTGAAGAGGGTCTTCAAGAAGACTGGTAAGGCAGCTAGGAACATGCAGTAGTTCAAAAAAATTTGGGCTCAAGCGTTCAAAAAATGCGATGCAACACTTGTCCGGAACTTGATGAAGCGCATTCGATCCAAAGTTCGAAAATTCGTGAAGGAATAACTTAAATTTCAACCGGTCTTCATTATGTTCAAGTTTGACCTCGTACAATAAAGGATCAATTTTTTGTATGAATAAAATATCGGTTTTCAACATAATTTGAAAGAAAGTTTGTGGATAGCTTATTTTCGATACACTCCTTAGAGGAGGGGCCTTCTGTTCTTAAAATTGGGGCGTCAGGGGTTTTGGATGTCCCCGGGAGCGATGGAATAGTCCTGGGTGTAGTTAGTACTACGAAAACCATGTGGATTAGGATTTTCCTTTTTTCCACCTTTCCTTGAATTGGGCAAGCTGGTCTTGGGCTTCTTTTCGGCAACTTTCCGTGGGCGGACGCGTCTTCGCTTCCTTGAAGCACCTTCCGGAAAGGTGAACGATGTTCCCTCTTCAGCCGAATCAAAGTCAGACTCGTCATCTGACAGAGAAGCAAAGGGATTTGTATTGGCATCGGGTGATGGTGAGGCTTTTTTCACCATTTCGGCGGAAGATTGCCTGGAACGCTGTTTAAGCGAGCGTTCTAATTTACCCTGCGTTGTTTGTACGCCGGGCACGATGAGAGAGCATGAAGAGGAGTTCCTTTACAAGAAGCGCATTATGGTGTGCTGTCTGCACAGCCGCCATCCTCATGCTTCTCCCCGCAGTTGGAGCAGCGTGCCTTATTGCTGCAATGGGAGGTCGTATGTCCCATCTGCTTGCATTTTTCGCAGATCATGACCCGAGGTACAAACAACAGCACAGGTAGTCGAAGTTTTCCCAACTCGACGTATTGAGGAAGGGCTGAGCCAGAGAAGGTCACGCGAAACGAGTCTGATGGTGTGAACTTTTTTTCGCCCTTATTGGCCGATACTGAGCCTTGTTGGCGCACATCCAGTATCTGAACTGGGGGAAGCAGGGGGTTCTTAAATCGACCAACCCCCCGCTTCAGCAGGATCTCAGGGGTCAGACTCGTTTCGGTGACCACACCCTAAATTTCAATACCCCGAGCGGGGATATACACTCTATATTCAGAGGTTTCGATTTGGGCTGAAAATAGACAACCCATGGACCAGTTGAACTGTCTTGATAAGCACGTGATCGGGTAAATTTATGAGCTACCCCATCATTTTGCGATAAATCATCCATGTCTCGTTCGTGGGAGCTTATTACGCTCAACCGCAATCTATATATAACTAAACACAGAAAAACAACCTAAAGCTAAGCACACTCTCTCACACACTCTCAATCACTCCCGTACACTCACACACACTATAAAAATAACGCTTCTTGCATTCAGAAGAGAAGGAAACAAAAACTTATCTTATATGTATCACGGATCTACTGCAGCCGGCCGACGAATATGCTGCTGTTGCCAAAGCAACGATGAGTGACCGCGTGTACCGGCTAGGCGTGGGGCTGAACGATGATGATAATGATACTGGTGATATTGGTCGGTGGTGGTTATCAGATGAACAAATGCACGCTACACATGATGGACTGCTGGTGTGCTTGCCGTATAGATGCGGAACAATATGGCTTTTCAATTGTGGCAATATTGCTAATTACAATTAATGACGTTGTTGCACTGCTTATCACACAAATTTTTCTTCTTAAGAAACCCAGGACTCGATTTCACTCGCGATCGCGAAAAAACATCAAACTGAAGAATTGAATCAACTCGTGAAAAGCTTCCAAAGCAACGGAAAGCGGACCGAACGAACTGCACCTTTCGTTTGTTCACTGGGCAATGAGAGGGTCCAGTGACTTGCCCACTAGTATATATCAACACTTGTAATCAGGAAAGCTTGAAGGCGTACAAAAATAACTTCGTGTGAAACAAAATCCATTCATAAGTCTGCCTAATGAAATGCCATAGCATCGTTCATAAGTTCAACCTATGAAATTATTAAGATTATTTGGCTGAGTGTACCTATTTGCAAAGTTTTTGTTCTTATAATGTTATCAGTTTGCCTGTCAATTAACATAGAATATATTACTCCAATTTAACAAGGCATTCAATGAGACAGCTGCCATCAACTGATTTTTTTTGTTCACCTGAATTTTTTAACAAATATCAGTTGACCTGATTCCTTAATTTTTTTTCTTTTTTTACTAATTTCAGGGAAGTGAGCTAACTGTTTTCCCCCTAATCGTCATGGGAGTACTACTGATAGCAGGAGGATGTGTCAGCCTCTTCTTGCCTGAGACTAAAGGCGTCAGTCTCCCACAAACTCTAAAGGATGGTGAACAAACATTTTTATCTAATCCTTTTGGAATTAACAAAAAATAATTAAGGCGTTCAAAATGCTGTGTGTAAATTTTAAGACATGTATATTCATCAGCTAATAAGGGATTTGTGCCATACCTACAAGAAAGGGATGTTTTGAATAAACAGTATTTATAATAATAAAATTGATTTTATTTTAAATATTGTAAAAGGAAAAGTTCATGCTAAAATAACGATCGCTTATTTCGAAATTCATGCATTAACGTTGTTCTAAATATTGATTCAACTCCACTCCATCAAGACCGAGATTCTTTTCACAAACTTTGAACTCAAGTGGTTGTGAACTAGCATTTAGAAGTTAGGTGGAGTTACTTTAGTTTTAAAAGTCTTTGGTCACATTCCCCCGACAGAAAGTTGTTTGTAAAGAACCGAAACATCGCTAAAACCGGAAGGGAAAAATAGGAGGGGCATTTTGTAAGAATTCCTGACAACAAACTCACAAAAATGGTGTTTGGTGCGAATCCTGCTGGTACAAGATGCATGGAAGCGCAGAAGGAAATGCGGAGCGTTCATTTGATAACAACCAGTAACGGTTACATCTAGTCTTGCTTTCACAATTAATAAAAACCCGTCGTACGCATAGCATACCTAGTAAATATAGACTTGAGTGCATTTATTGATATCGGTTTAAACTTAATGAATTGTATAATAGTGTATTTCACTTGGGGAACGTCCATTAATTACGTCACGCAAAAATTGACTTATTTTAAAGACCACCTTCCCCCCCTTGTCACGTTTTTTGTATGGACCTCCAATTTTTTTGTATGGATCGTCACGTTTTCTCAAACTCCCCCTCCCCCCTTACTGCGTGAAATAATTAATGCACCTTCCCTTAAATATTCGTAATATAATATACTCAGCAGGTATGGAGATTCATTTACGTTTATTTTCACATTGGTTTGTAAAAACTCTGTTCATCAGCAAAATTTTGTATAAAATTTATCAAATCTTTGAATGTCTGGAGTATCGTACGCGATGTACTATACCAATAACTGGGACTATTTAACAAAAGTACTTTGATTGCCCCTTCGATGCCTTTGAACTACTCAAGCAAAAACTGTTTTTACTAAATGGTAATCAGATTCCAATGTGAAGATCTTCCGCGGCCTTCACTTGACATTTTTCAGAAAAGAATAGGAACCATTTTTTAAAGATTCTAAGTGTTTATATAAACTTCTGTATAGATGCAGTTTATTGAAAATTCAGCATTGTAGTCGGTGATTGACGAGTTACATTTTTAACTAATTAATAAATGTATATGTCCATTTATTAATTAGTTAAAAATGTAACCATACCTTTGCAAACAAATTATAAGTGAATTTCCATACCTGATATTCAGCATTGAAAACAATTGATCCAGAACAATTCATTGCGAAGCATGCTATTAATAATAAATAATATTTACCAGCCAAATGGGTTGTTCGGATTTTGTGTAGGCTGTTGTTGCCCTTGATGATTTGCGTGTGCACCAGGATAAGTTCCGTAATAAGCTGTACTAGGAGCTTGAGGGAAACCTTGATAAGCATCTGAAAATAAACGTATACCAATCATTATTATTATTATAAATTCACTATTCTAATTCAATTTATTATTCTAGACATTCGGTAGGACTCCAAAACTTCATGAACAGTTGCGCTGCAAGAACAACATCATAGACTAAAGGCCCAGCTACAATGGGAAGCGCAACGCGTTGCGGCAGCTTTTGACAGTTAGTCCATACATTTTATGCCAAAAGCTGCCGCAACGCGCCGTTGCGCTCCCCATTGTAGCTGGGCCTTAACTCTAAGACCAGTAGGTCCCATACAAATACGATTTTTTTCTTGGCTCAGTCAGTACTAGCACATCGGTCCCAAGCTCGGTCCCAAGCTTAATAATGCGCCCCCAAGAATGAACTCACATGAACACATTCTCAAATATTCTGTCAAAATAACACAGCAAATCAAAACAAAGGCGCAAATATGTATAGGAAGGTGCTGGCTTCAAGTTGTACTTCGGACCAAAGGGTTCTACAACAGTGAACCAATTTCAAATCGCTAGTTGCATATTGATTGTTGACAACATTGCAATCTATTTATTCATTTCGTCAATCTTTGTAGACAAGTTACATTCTTACTCTATACTTAACATGTGTTTCTAACTCTTAACGTTTTTTTTATAACGTTTTGTGACATAGTTACATCAATAACTTTGCAATATTTATTTTAAGCGCTCATCATACTATTCACAGGTCCGTTTATTACATACTCTGTTCTATAAGAATTTAATACAAAGAGGCTACGCATTCTCAGTGAGCGCATAGGTGCGTAAATTGAGATTTTCAAGCAAATTTGCAGAGCTTAGGCTTTGTGCTCAAATTACGTAACGCATGAAGGGGGGAGAGGGGAGTTGAGCAACCGTTACTTATTGTGACACATGAGGGACGGGGGTTTTAAAAAATGATTTCTGTTAGAAATATTAATTAACTAACAATATTGGATTCGATAAGAAATTTTGTTGTTTCAAATATGTGATTGAGTTAAACTAAAACAATGTGTGGCTTGATTTAATACCCAAGAAATGTTGATTCTTATCATTGCGTTCAATCGCCCAATATTCCTCTGCGTGAAGCCGACATCAAACCTAGACTTAATAGTCAAAAGGTCAAAAGTAACATTTGTAAACAAAGACTTTTAGCATATTTTTCTGGGATCTGCTTGCTCCCACCAACAAAATAGCACCAGAAACAGATACAGGAGGTTATTACCTTTCCGTTGGTAGTAGATATAGGTTTTGGAAACCTAGCATTTCCAGGAAATTTACTGTTATTGCACTGTTGTTCGATGTTTCTGCCGTCACGAATTAGTCGTACACAGCGCGCCCTTATTCATACACTGCACGGATCAAAAGGGAAAATTCTGATTAGTGTATAAAAAATATAATTAATAATAATTAGATGATAATAATTGCAACAGGTTAATATTATGCATTGCATAACATACTGTTGCGAAAAAAACATTGAACTTTTTTAATTTAAAGACATTTGATTAAGCTTGTTGACTTACATTTGTAACAGTTTTAAGAACATTCAGTAATCTGAATAAATGCAGTACAATAAGTGCAATGTTTTTCGTAATCTTTATAATAGCTTTAAGTTACTTAAATGAAATGAATTGACTGATGTTTGTATTTTTTACTAATTTCAAGTTAACCAAATGAGCATTAAACATAACAACAATAACAGTTTTGTGATGATTTTATCACAATTGAGAAATAGGAGGGAGTGTGGGTCCGTGATCGTTACGTAATTAAAGGGGGGAGTCTGGTCATGTGTTACTTATTGTTACATAGGGGGGAGAGGGGGTCCAAAATCCCGTTTTGTTTGCGTTACGTAGTTTGTGCACAAAGTCTTATGCGTTTCCAACGATCATTATACCGTTAACAAGTTCGACCATGGACGATTGCGCTTCTTTGTATTCAAACTGTAAGCCAATCTGAGTAGCATAGCTTGATTATAAGTGCGGAAGCTCAAGGTATTGACATCCGTTCGTGAATACGAGTAAAAAATATCCAAGACTGTACAATTTACCCTCATCATTCACATCATTATTATCATACCGGTGCATTCGTGTCGAGGTATTTTGCTACGCTAAACGCATTCCAGTTGTCCCTGTGAATCCACAGAGCTCATTTACAGCACAGCAAAGCGCGGGCCTGGCGATTCAAGCGTCGAGAGATTTTGGACCGCTCTGACTGGTGTTCTGGTAACACAGTCATTCAATTTCGCGTGAAAAAGTTTTCTGCCACTGGATTTTATTCATATGTTTCGGAAACTGGCTGAACGGCACTGGAGAGACAGAATGTGCGCAGCAACAGGCCAAAATCACTCCAGGTCCGTGGTTTGAGCTCGAGAAAGTCATATTTGTGGATCGATTCGATGAATGTCAGTGTGTCCACTTCATTGATTCGATAAACGAATGGCTGTTGTTTCTTCTGCACGGTAGAGCCATCAATCAATATGCAAGCTGTACGATGTGAAATTGGTTGCCTGTCGGATGCAACCATTGGTCCGATTTAAGTGTACAACTTGAGGCCGGCACCTTCTAACACGTTTGCGCCTTCGTTTGATGTTGTTTTATTTTGATGCAGACACATTTTGCAGACGTTTATGAAGTTCATATCAATTGCAACTCATTGAATTTCTTGAGTAAATGGTTCCATGGATATTTATTACATATCATACATATATATGTCACATATATATATATCATAAGAGACGAACTAAACATTGACATACTATATAGCGACCGGTGTACATGTGTGATTTAAATTGACAGCTGTGATCTATATTTATATATGACAGCTCGATACGCTACATGCTCATATATACTATCTATTTATATATATATATACTGTCCCTTTTTCTCACGGATATATATATACTCATATATTTCGTATAAATATGGAACATACTATATATATATGTTTCGCCCGATACGGATGAGTCATCGATACAGTGACCCGTGGAAGTGTATATATGTATGCGGACAGCATATATATATATATCTCATATACCATATATATATATAGTATAGATAGATATAGTACAGTTTACCTAGTATATGTTTAGACGATCAAATATGATTTCGTATTTGCATACATACTTTGATAGATAAAGATAGTTTGCATGATATATAGCTTTAGAGCATATCATACTACCAACATACAGGGATAGACAAAATGATCGGGACAGGCAAATTTTTGATCAACTTTGCAGTGCTCTAACTTCATGAAATATAATCCGATTTCTATTGCTCAAGAAGCATTCGACGGGGAATTTAATGTTATTTTATGTCTTGGTAACAAAATTGGCCATGGTCACCGGATACCGGAGTTGTTCCGGGTTTCCGGAGGGGCTATTTTACATGTTGACTTTGCGATGCATTTTCGTACAAGATGACGTTGTCAAACTTTTTTTTTCAGTAAACACACGAAAAAACAAAACATTTCTCAAGCGAATGAAAGGTCGATCACAGGAATCGGCCTTAAATTGACCGAGATATGGCCATTTCCGTGAAACAGGTTCTGATGAAGGGTCCTGGATGCGGTCAGTTCTTTATTTTACTCAAAACATGCTATGTCACAGCTTTTTTTCTTGTTTTTTACCACAAAGCTTATTATATACGAAAAGTGGATCTTTGGCAATATTGGCCCTCCCGGAACCACCGGAACGACCCCGGGGAACCTGTAGTAGGGGCCAATTGCGATTTTACTCGAAAGCATGCCGTGAGCAGCTCTATCTTCATGATTTTTCATAAATATGATTTTTATACACTTGAAGGACATAAGCTACATTGGCCCTCCTGGAACCACCGGAACGACCCCGGGGGAACCTGTGGTAGCGGCCATTGCGATTTTACTCGAAAGCATGCCGTGCAGCTGCTCTATCTTCATGATTTTTCATAAAAATGATTTTTATACACTTGAAGGACATTGGCTACATTAGCCACTCCTGGACTACCGGAAAGACCCCGGGAACCTGTAGTAGGGGCCAATTACGATCTTACTCGAAAGCATGCCGCAGCAGCTCTATCTTCATGATTTTCAAAAATGATTTTTATACTTGAGAAGGACACGGGCATTGGCCACTCCTGACTACCGGAAAGACCGGGGAACCTGTGAGGCCAATTAAGATTTTACTCAGAGCATGCCTGCAGCGCTCTATCTTCATGATTTTTCGTAAACATGGTTTCGATGGACTTGGGAAGGCCATTGGCTACATTAGCCATTCCTGGATCGCTGGAACGGCCCTCGGAGAACTCTGTAGCAGGGGCCAATAACGATTTTACTCCAAAATGTGAACTATAAGATTCACTAGCTAGCCTGAACCAGCTTCCTGGTACTTTAACGATCAATTTATTTAGCTTTGGTTCGGATATGCAAGAAATAATTTGATGAAGTATAGGGAAGAATGGGTTTTATTAGTAGCCGAGTGGTCCTCCGTCCGCATCAAGAACGGCTTCAATCCGCCTTGAGATGGGGCTGTAGAGGTTTTGGATCACGTCTACAGGTATTTTATACCACTCGTCGATCAAAGTTTTCTCCAGTTCCTTCAAAGACGAAGGTTAATTGGAAAACATTTCGCACCCTTGCTCCCAATGTTGACCACAATGGTTCAATAATATTAATGTCCGGTGACTGAGCAGGCCACTCAAGGTGATCCGAAATCACTTGCAGTGATCCTCACACCGCTTATGATGGACTTCGCTGCTGCTGGATGCTGGGGCGGTGTGTCATCCTGGAAGGCACGCCGTTCCCTTCTGGGAAAATGGATCGCATCATGGGAAGCACCACAGTTGAAATTTAAATATAATAAGTCTTTGTAGTGTACATATGTCACCAACCGTTGTAGTTAGATACCTGCTCATCCAATATAGTCCTGTAGTGGACTTTTGAATACCCTAGAGGCCCAAGGAAGACAACCATATGTTCCTATAAGAGGTGTGTTAGGATCTCGCGATCTGTGCTATATGCAATCGATTTATGTGTTTCTTCAAATGTCTAGTATAAGAATTTAATCTGCTTGTGTTTTTGTGTTTTTCGTTATTCATTTATTCATTAGTTTGTGTTTGTTTTGTTCCGACATTTTGAGGAGTCTCATCGTCGCCCAATGGTAACGAAATCCGGCGGAACACAAAAAGCAAGCCCTATTCCGCACCAAGTTATTGGGCTGACGAAAACAATCTGATAAGACTACAGAATCCTATTTCCATTTCCTCTTTCCAACGCACCCCCAGAAAATGTGACCTATCTTTAACCACGGGTAAACCGCGAGTAAACAGCCCAAGTCCTACTAATCCTAGTATTAAGTCCTTAACCGTTATGCAAAAATCAATTAATTATCGGCTCCGTAAAGTTAATGCAATTGAGCCTCCCAAATAAACGAACTAGTTTAAAAAAAGGGAAAAGAGAATTGCCTATGGGTGTACTTTTAAATTGTTATAATTTCTGCTATATTTTAACCCTAATGCCTATGAAAATGAAAAACGTTTGCCTGATTCCTTTAGGCCTATAATTGAACCTACAATCCTACACGTTCAGCAAATGTCACTAAGCATTTCGAAAATATAAAATTTATCCAAGGTCGCTTACATTGGACTATCTGGAATGTCATCCATAACGTTTGCGGTAAGCAAAATGAACAAAATTTGACAGCTCTATCAGATCGAGGCTCCAGCCGTGTTGTGCAAAAACAGTGAAGCAACTCCGTTCAAGAAGTGTGTGCGCGTTCAAAGACACAGCACCCCGTCGCCGGCGAAAACGGACATCGATGCGAGCGCGTGGACGCCAGGATTACGCCCGATCGGGCATCTACAAGATTTTGGAACTATTAGACAACAATCAGAGCATCGAAGAAAGCCCGGTTCGGCCAAACAGTGAAAAAGAACCTGGCGAACATGAACATACATGTCAGGAAGCGGAAGTCACGTCCACTGGCTTCGGAGCTGCATGTCATGACGCAGCGGCTGGCGGCTGAATAAGAATGGTCATCTCGATTTTCCCCGTGAATCGCGACGGGGCGGTGGTGATGAACGGCGGAGACCAATCTCACCGGATGGCAGCGACTGGCGGGGCGCTTCGTTATTTCACTTCCCCCACGAGAAGAAGTGAGCTCTGAGGTGAAGTTCATTTCACACACCAAGTTCCCCAAGAAAGTGCTGCTGTGGCTGACAATCAGCGAGAAGGGGATGTCAAAGACGCTCTTCCTTCGGCGTTGGTCACGGTTCATAGTCATGAGTCGTTAGGTAGGGTCCAGGTGGTTAAATCGTCTCCCTGGCGTCGGTGATTGTCACCATGTGAGGGAAATAGGCCGACGGAAAATAAATAAGTAAAAAAGGTGTCATATCTTTGTACACACATATAAATACCCGCACTTTCTCACGTCAGATTCGCCGACCTTGGTCGCACGACAGCACTATGGATGTCCGGGCCTTCTATCAAAACATAAGGTTGGAGTGATCCTACATAGTGCTTTACAGTGCACGAAAGCCAAACAGTTAAAAAGAAATAAGCATAAGGAAATATTGAGGGGATAATTTATGCTGGCGCCGATCCACGCCGCCAGCCGCCGCCAAGGACGACTGCTTCCGATTCAAAATAGATCGGCGCACAGGTCTAATGGGGGCTGGAAATTAGCTGTGCTTGGGCTGGGGGACCAACACAAGTTCCATCAAGCTAAAAACAACGCCTCACAATCTGCACAAACTTTTATTAATTACATATTCATTTAATGACTTGCGGGTGAGGATAACCACAACATTGATACGGTAACCCTTCACGACAGAACTTTTTTGTTTCGATTATGCAATTTCACTGTCAAAACCAAGTTTCATAAAAGGTAGGAATGTTCAATATGAATCCACTGAATAAGATAAGCTCATAATTGCTTAGAATTACTCAGGATTGCTCAGTGTCTGGCCCCTGAGTGTGTCAAGTAATTAAAGTTTCGAAATACTACCTCACAATGCCCTCCGCCTTATTTAAAAAAAACTTCTATTAAATTTTCACAGCTTGCCTTGCGCTTACGGAACTATCAATACTTTCTCTTAACAACTTTGTTCTAGCAAAAAAAGTGCTGTCTACTCCTAGAGCCTCGTGGTGATGAGAAATTATTGCCTTCTCAAACAACATCACTAATTGAAGGATGCTATTTTATGTTTCGTGTAAATCACTTGAACTGTTTGGTATTATGCGTTGTATGTTTTTCGATTTTATTTAAATTTCAATTTAGTGAGTTTAGATTGTTCTTAAACCACGAGCAAACCCATGAATTATAATATAGTGTAATTTTCAACTTCGAATGTAAACTCAAAGTTTTTGTGTGTATTATTTATAATTTCTAGATTCAAAGGAAAAAAGATCCTTCCTTAAACATGCAAAATACATCTTCAACATATGAGAATTCGAATCTTCATATAAATAAAACTTAATGGTTCAGCTCTAGTAACTTCTACAATACCTTAGGTAACTGATTTGTTTTTTCTTTGTTTTTCTAAATTATTAATGAAAATTTCAATCAAAAAATAGGAAAAGAGGGCTGTCTATGGGTGTAATTTTCAATGGTTATAATATTCATTTCTGAAAGAAAAATAATTTTCATTAATGCAAATGGCTATGTGACAACAATTTCTGGCATTTATCATCCCCAATGCATATGAAAATGAAACACGTTCACCAGATTTTTTCAGGCCAATAAATGAATCTACAATCCTGCTAAATGCAATGGAAATTAATTTAAGAATTAAATAATGAATCTACACGTTTAGCAAATGTCACTAAGCATTTCAAATATATAAAATGTATCCAAGGTCACTCACATTGAACTAACGTTTGCATTAAAAAAATGGACTTTTTTTCGGATGAGTGATAAAAAAAAGCTAAGACAGATAATTGCTTTTGATAAATTTCCCATGGCAAGGTAATTATTTAAGCTTACTTGCAAAAAAATTCTACGCTCATTCGATGTAGGCATGTTCGTGAGTTCTTCTTCAACATTTACCTTAGCGAATTCAACTCTCAGCATTTTCGCGACAATTTTTTTAGAGTAGATCTTACGCTTCTGGTTGACCCAGAAATGTCTCGATGGGACGCAGCTGGCGGACGTTGGGCGGAGTTCGCCGACATGGATACCACATCGACATTCAGCCGCTCCATCTCCTGCAACGATCGCTTCGAGTGGTGGACCAACACCAGATCCAGCCAGAACACCGCATCTTCGCCCTCATGGTATTTATTGATGAACGACGCAACTTCCGGCAGGCATTTCGTACTATAAATTTCCCCGTTCACGACCAGTCCGGAGTGAAAGAAGAGCGGCTTTGAAACCCCCTTCTCGCTGATTGTAAGCCACAGCAGCACCTTATTGTGGGAAGTATAATACGAAGTACCCTGCCAGTCGTTGCCATCCAGGGTGAGATAGGTCTTGTCGTCCATCACCACCACCACCATATCGTGATTTGCCGGGAAAATCGGGTTGACCATCTTATTCGGCCGCTGCCGCTGCGTCATTGCCTGCAGCTCCGAAACCAGTGGACGCGAGGTCTGCTTACTGACATGTATGTTCATATAGGCCAGGTACTTTTTTACTGTTTGGCAGGTTGAACCGACTTCCCGGTCAAGCGCACGCAGCGATGTAGCCACTTTTCCCTCGGTCTTCCTCTTCAGCATCCTTTGGAGCTTCTTGTCGCCTAGGGTCGTCGGTCGTCCGGAACCGGGCTTTCTTTTGATGCCAAGGTGTTGTAGATGCCGAAATGGGCGTATCCGGCGTCCACAAAGTGCCGTACGATGTTCGTTTTCGACTCGGCGGAGTGCCGTTCATTGAACACGCACACTTCTGAAAGGAGTTGCTTCATTGTTTTTGTCATCACGGTTAGAGTTCGATTGATATTGTCAAATTTTGTCGACTGACTCATGGGTTACTATGATTGATGCTGCATGGGTAGTTTTGTCAATGTGGGTGAAAGTAAACCCATGATAGATCGACAATTTTTGTCCATTTTAATAAAAATGCAAACTTTATCTTGAAAGTGGCCATTAATCTGTAAAATCCTCTCAATTTCTAGGAACATCGGTTGGCCAAAATATTCAATGGCTGTAACAATCGGTAATTCATACGTTGAAACACATTCACCGTTAGAAGAATATCAATTCTTTGCCGATCTGATCTAAAAAAGCTGATTGGAAGTAAAAATCTGTCGCTTTCAAAGCTTTTCGAAGACATACTTCCAGGAATACTCAAAGCTTAAGACAAAGCTAAAAGTCGAACCAAAATTTGCGGTTATTGACGAAAATTTGTCGACGGACTACCAGGAAAAACCACCAGTGTAGAGGTGTTGATCCAGCACAAAATATGTTTCTAAAAACTCACTCAGTCACGTTGGCAATTCATTATTGTCTGTAACCTAAAACCCCGATTGAATATCATCCGTAACATCTCTTCTTCTTCTTCTTCTCTTCTATATATATAAAAATGAATGTTTGTTTGTTAGTGACGCTAAAACTCGAGAACGACTGAACCAATCTTGACGGTGTCTTCGGATGATTTGTTCCTTTTTGTCCAACAAAGGTTCAGAGAAAAAGAAAAGTTGAGAAATTTCCCAGGCAAAGTCAGAAAATTAGAAAATAAAAAAAGGCATTTTTCCATAAAAAGAAAATCAAATTTTGTTTGTTCAACATAATAAATTTAAATTTCTTCCCTTTCAAACTGAGCAAACTTGAGCATGAGCATGATTGGCCGCCCGTTGCTACTCCGTTGTTGCCAGATCAGTTGTTATTACACAGAGAACCAACAGATGATGCTTAGGACTAACATACACCTTCAATGTGTAAAAACTGGTGATCCCAAACTAAGGCAATACTGGCGCCGGCCCGTCGAATGCAGGTCAAGTAAGAAGGGTAGGAATATGTTGACGTGATACTCGCTTTACTGGAAGCCGCGGAATCCACTGCACTCCCACGAGAAATCACTGGGATTTTGGATAACAGGATTGGGTAGCAGCAGGGTTCGTTTTGGTTAACGATAAGCTGTCAAGTGAAATATTTGAATATTAGTCCGAATTCCGATTTGAACCGATTTAAACCAACAGTAAGGATGCTATTGGGGCCACTCACAGAGTGTGATTGTGGTTTTTCATTGAGAAAACAAAGTGACTTTTAATAATGCTGAAATGCCGATTTTGACCGGTTTAAACCAACAGTAAGGATGCCATTGGGGCCACTCACAAAATGTGATAGTGGTTTTTCAGTGGAAAACTAGGAGATGTTTACAATGCTGGAAAGCCGATTTGGACCGATTAAACCAACAGCAAAGATGCTATTGAGGTCACTCACAGAGTGTGATAGTGGTATTTCATTAGGAAAACAAGGCAATTCATCTCAACTCAGAGCCAACTTTGACCGATCTACACCAACAGTACGGATGTCACTGGAGTCACTTAAAAAATGGGACAGTGGTTTATTTGTTCCAAGATAGGGTGGCCCGACGAGCATGACGAACGAATAATTTGGATCACACCTCTCCATCGACCCATCTAACCCGGCGAACCACGACTTCTCATGCTCACTCGATCACTCACGCGACGGCAACGCAAAAGGCAACCAAAACAATAGGCATAGACGTCCGATAAAAAAATATTACGGAACAACGCATCAACACAACCGATTCAACCGATTTAACTGATCGTCTGCGCAAACCTATTAAAAAAGGACATATAGATACAATGGGTAGCAATTACCTGTCCTGCTCCACGGCCTTGAGAGCACTTACTACCTCACGAGTCGCCTCTACCCAACTCCACAGACGTCCGTCAAGGCTCTGTTATACCAATTCATCTCCATGCCCAACCGAAGCACCACTACTTTAAAAGAAATTGATAAATAGAGATATTAGATATTGTCTTCAAAATTTGGTAGAAATAAATTATTTGTTGCCTGAAAAGAAACAAAATTAAGAAGCAAGATATAAGTAGAATCCCTGTAGTCCCCCGGATGTTCGAAGAGCATACCCTTTTCTATGAAAAGATTTTTGCGAGTTATCGATAGTTGATTACAACTATGTGTTAGGCACCATTGGCTGAACTGAGCATTGAATGAGGATAGTGAGAACATTTTATTGAATAAACGAATACAATTTTCAGTTGTTTATTAAGCTGAAGCTCATTCGAGCTATATCTGATGAACTTAAATAGTCGATGAATCAACCCTCTCAGATTTATCGCTAACAAATTATGAAAAATTTACAAGCTAACCACTGCATGCTATTATGCGATTTGAAAAGTGTCATGGACAAAAAGTCCGAGTACCGATGCAACACGGCATCTGAACTTTGGATTTGGTAATTTGTATAGCTCAACAAAACCTTAATCAAATGTGCAAAAGCACGTTGGCCAATATTTAGCGTCAACCAGTGGGTACGTGTGCTCAACTCCAAGGTTCCCTTCTTTCAAACTCATTTTCAGTTCAATTTACCCATTGAGTTGGACACATAACAATAGAAAATATTGTGATGGAGCACGGACGTTAGGTTACTAGATATATAAAAAATACTCTACGACCTATTCAGGATTATATCTTAAAAATCCAAATTCGGCCAACACTCACCTCCCCTTTCAAACTGAGCAAACTTCAAGAAAAACTCAATTTCCAACAATCAGTTAATAGAACATCTTCAATTCAGATGCCAGTGCTAAATTGTCACATTAAAAATGCACAAAACGTTGTTGTTTTGGAAAGTTTCTTTATGATATCTTACAGCACCGTATCAAGTCATGTCGGTCCGGCAATACATCATACAAAAATCAACAATTTTTCATGCGTTGGAACTTATTACTGAAAAAGACTTCAGTATTCTAACATAATAACACATCAATTAAAGTGGCCAATTGATCACAGATTATCAATAATATGAAATGACTGCCGATTGTCATACTTCTAGAATCCAAAATTGAAAATATCCAAGTTCTCCAGTATGAAACTTGACTGTCCCTTTCAGATTGACCAGAACAATGAAGGACATTTATGCAATTTAAAAAAAAAGCGATGTTAATATAGAATACCGATTTATTGTGTCATTAGTGGGCTCATGAAATCATAAATCTCTCAATCGACTAAAGACTGGAGATAATCAGAAACAATTTTCACTTAAGTAGGAAATAAGTTGGACAGCATACGGTTGTTTATAATTTCGAGAAAGGAAGATCTGGAAAAAAAATCCACAGAGCACGACATATTTCAACAAAATCACGAAAATCTGAATGAAGTAAATTGTTCGCAATTTTTTCTAATAGTGATGCAATAAAAGATGATATTTAATGTACCTATATATTCGTGAAATTGAGGAAACTAGGTTCTTTCTGAAAACAACCAAACCCATTTCCATAAAAAAAAAACGTTCGCTGCATTCACTATTGACAAGACTCCACAAACGACCTTTAACTTAACTTTAAGCTCAGTAAAAATAGGCCGAAATGAACGCGTGTAGAATTGTTCACCGTATTCATAGGCATTCGCATTCGTACATTCAGCAATGAACTTTAAAAACCTTATTTATCTTCTTGGAAAGAATTTCCCTCGATAGAATAACTTTTTCCTGATTCGATTGCTGTACGCATCACAACGAGAAACATTCCATAACATCAACAGAAATCATTCGCTTAAACTTTATTAATTCTACTGAAAAAATTTCAGCCATACCGGGCATTCGATTAATTTAATTTCTGAAACAAAATTGAATGGTTCAAACCTGACGGAAATTAACGTACACATTATGCGCATCAAGAATATTCAACGGCAACCTCCTTCGACAAAGAAATCGGCTACCAAATCACACCGAATGAAATTTTCATTAGTGTGCTAAAAATGCTGACACAAATAACACAAAAATGCATCTTTAGTGCTACCAGGCATCAACTTGCACCACCGACAGCATCGCAGTCATCGAATGAGAGAACACGTGCTACATAGTTCGCGCGCTTCCACCACCAACGCAGTCAGTAATGTTGCTGTGTAGGTGTATGTGTCATCGCGCCATGCGTAAAGAAACAAAACAAACCCGGTTTGTGTTGTTTCTTTACGCGTAACGCAAACATACACCTACGCAGCAACATTACTGACTGCGTTGGTGTGGAAACGCGCGAATATGTAGCACGTGTTCTCTCATTCGATGACTGCGATAGCAATCGACAATTGAGATTGATGCCTGGTAACACTAAGGCTGCGATTTTAATGATTTGTGTCGGCATTTTAACACGCTAATGAATTTCATTCGATGTGATCTTGGTAGCCATTTCTTTGTCGAAATTTACCGTTGAATATTCTTGATAACATAGTAATGGCCGCGGTAATTTCCGTCGGAACGAACCATTCAATTTTGTTTCGAAATGCAATCGAAATGCCCAGCGTAACTGTAGACACCATTAAATTAATAAGTTTGAAGCCCAGGTAATTTCTGTTGATGTTATGGAATTTCTCGTTATATGCGCTGCAGCAATCGAATCAGAATGATATCGAGAAATTCTTCAGAAGACAAATAAGATGCAAGTTGTGCTAGTGTACGAATGCGAATGCCTATGATGCAGTGGTAGTCACCACGCCGTCATTTCGTCTGTTACTGACTAAGTTAAGTTAAGGTCGTTTATTAGTCTTAATCAATGAATCTGTGACTGATGGAAATGGGGCTGTGATTTTCAGAGAACCAGTTTCTCATTTCTGAATATATAGGTACATTAAATATCGTCTTTTGTGCATCACTGTAGAAAGATGCAACAATTCATTCAGACACTCGACGATTTTGTTGAAATGTAATCATTATCTGTGGATCTCCTTTCTCGGAATTATAGACGGCCGTATGCTGTCAACTAAGCAGAAATTGAGAGAGTGTTTCTGATACCAGTCTTTAGTCGTTGAAGGCGTTTATGATTTCGTAGTACTAATGACTTGTGGAAATCGACATTCTATGACAGCATCGCTTTTTTGGAATTGCATGAAGTATGCCGTGTTCTGAGTCAATCTGAGACAGTCAAGTTTCATGCTGAAGGAACTTGGATATTTTCAATTTTGGATTCTAGAGTATGATCGGCAGTCATTTCATATTGTGTAATCTGGATCAGTGGCCCTTATTGATATTGTTGTATGTTAGATACTGAAGTCTTTTCAGTAATAAATTCAATGGCATGAGAAAATTGTTGATTTTGTGCTGGGACATGATATGGTGTCTGACAACAGGTATCATGAAACTTTCCAGAGCAACGGCGTTTTATTGCGACAATGTGACAATTTAACGCTGGCTCGCTGAGTGTATTAACTGATTGTTGAAGTGGGATTTTCAAGTTTGCTCAGTTTGAGGAGGTGGTGTTGGCCGAATTTGAATTTTTAAGATATAATCCTGTCGTCGTAAATTGACACATATAACTAGTAACCCAACGTCCATGCTCCATCTGACAATATTTTCTATTGTTATGTGTCAACTTCAATGAAATGATGAACTGAAAATGAGTTTGAGAGTGGGATTACCGCAATACACTGGCCGACGCGCGCCAAATATTGGCCATCTGTCTTTGACGCATTTGTTGATATTTACACAGGCAATTTCAAACCCAGTGCTCAGATGTTACACCGAGACGGAACTGTCATGGCCAGCTGGACACTTTCGTCACAAACTAGCATGCAGCAACTGGCACTAGCAATTTTTCATGGACGTTAGCGACTACAGATCTGGAGAATTGATTCATCGACTGACTAAGTTCATCAGATGACCAGCTCGAATGAGACTTCAGCAATAAACAGCTGAAAATTAATATTCGATCTATTCAATGGAATGTTCTCGCTATCACTCATTCAGTGCTCAAGTTCAGCCAATGGTGAATGCCTAACATAGTTGTAAATCAGCTGACTCGATAACTCGCAAAATCCTTTTTCATGAAAGTGTAATGTCCACAATTCGAGTATCCACATGCATATCTTACGCAGGCCTGTTTCTTTTCAGGAACTGACAAATAATTTTATTTCTGGCAAGACTCGGGTGCAATATCTAATATCTCTGTTTATCAGTCTCTCAGAAATTAAGCTGTGATGACTCGGTTGATATGAGATAGTGGTATGGCTAGGCGCTTGACCTTGGGCGTCCTTTGTGGAGTTAGTGCCAGAGGCGACCTCAGTGAAGATGAATCGAAGTGCTCTCAAGGCACGATGGAATAAAGGACGGAGTGAAGTGCTGCCCGACACCTATCTGCTCCGCAATGGGTTTGCGCAAACATTCAGTTAAAATCAGTTAGATCGGTTGTGTTATGCCGTTGATTCCGGCAATATCTTCGGACGTGCTATGCCTATTGTTTTGAGTTGCCTTTACTGCCGTCTGCGCGATGATCGAGTGAGCATGAGAGTCGTCGGATTCCTCCTGAACAATAGTCGATGGATGGGTGTGCAGTGATCGTATTATTCGTTCGTCATGCTCGTCGAATCAATACCTATGGAACAAATGAAACCACTGCCCGATTTTTAAGTGACTCAATGATCCTCCGTGCTGTGTAGCTCATTCGAGTTAACAAAGCCGAGATGGTGCCTTGTTTTCAACAATGAAGTGCCGCTGTCACGCTTCTGTGAGTGACATTAAGTCATACATTGCTGGTTAATCGTCCTAGTCGGCACCAGCATTACATAGGCATCTCCTGGATTTTCCGCTGACAAACGCGCTATCATTTTGTGGTGGCCTAGTAACGTCCTTACTGTTGGTTTAGGCCGGTCAAATCGGCATTTCAGCGATGATAGTCGCTGTTTTCTCAATGGCACAAGGCCACGCTCCGCGCGTGGCCCCAATAGCATCCTTGCCGTTGGCTCGTCGGTTCCAGATCCAGGATTCGGACTAATATTCAGATGTCAATTGGCTTGTACGGCTACAATCGTGTAGCATAACGAAGACCTGCTTTATACCCGCGTCAGTGATTTCTCGTGTGGAGTGCATTCCCTGGTCCAGCTGTAGCGAGTGTCGCATCGGCGATACCGCTACGCTTCCTAGTAGCACGCTGTTTGCTCATTCGGTGAGATAACATGGAAGTATGACTTGCTTAGTCATGAATCAAGTTACTACAACCAATTATGATCGTAGTGTGCTACTGATGTACTTGACCTGCGTTCAATTGAGGCCGGCAGTAATCTGTGGATTGGGATCGCCGGATTTTACACGTGAAGGTGTATGTAGTCACAAACATCATCTGGTAGTTCTCTGTGTAATGTAACAACTGATGCAACCACTGGAACAGGCTAGTATCATGCTCATTGCTCGAGTTTGCTCGGATTTGAAAGGAGAAGGGTGGGATATTTGTTATGTGAACAGAGCAAGGGCTATTTTCTTTATGGTACCTGTGCCTTTTTGCACCATGCAATTTTCAGGCTGCCTGGGAAATTTCTCGGCTTTCTTTTTCTCTGGACCTTCGTTGTGATCGGGAACCGTCAGATCAGCCGTCATGCAAGTTTCGAGCCGCTCGGACGTTGCTGTAACAAGGCAGACATTCATTTTATATATGAGAGGAAGAGATGTTACGAGATGATATTCAGATCAGGTCGAGTGATTACGAACAGTAATGGAATTGTAACGTAACGTCGACGGAATTTTCGTCAGTAACCGCAGGCCTGGTTCGACTGACAACGCAAACTTTGAGTATTCCTGGAAGATCTCAGTCTTGAAGCGACAATCTTGCTTCCAATCAGCTTTTTAGATCGAGATCGACAAAGATGTGCTGGTTCTTGACTAGCGATGGTCATGTCGTATGGATTACCGATTGTTACGGCCACGAATGTTGGCCAGCCGATGTTCACAGAAATTGCGGAGGATTTTACAGATGTCAACGGCACGCTGGCAGATAACGTTTGCATTTTTTGTGAAATGGACGAGATTATCGTTGTCTATCATGGGTTCTCGCCTGCACTGATTGACAAACGACGTACCCATCAATCATGGTAACCGGAGTCAGTCGATTCGAAATTTGTTGATCAATCGGGCTGCCGTGATGACAAAGGCAATGAGACAACGCCTTTCAGAGAAGATGTTAGCGTGATTCAATGAGCGGCACTCCGCCAGTCGGAAGGCGATGACATCGTGCGGCTGGATTCGCCGGATACGCCTGTTCATCTGGCATGCCTTGGTACGTCAAAGAAAACCCGGTTCCAGTTGACCGACAACCCTGGAAGCTCCAGGCGCCAGAGATGACCGAGGAAGACCGTGAAGCACATCGCTGCGTAACTGACCAGGAAGCCAGTATACAAACCGTAAGGTGCCGCAATATATATGGCCTGATGCGTAACGTCGATGCAGAGCGAACCTCGCGTCATGGTTTCAGGCTGCTGCGCAACGACGGCGAGCAGCGGCCGATAAGATGATCCCTTGGCACTCCCAGCAAATCCGCGATATGTGCTGAAATGTAGTGACGGACGACGGACAATCTCCTGGATGGACAGCAGTACTGGCAGAGGCGCTTCGTATTATACTTCCCGCAGAAGGTAGCTGCTGTGGCGTATCAGCGAAGAGGTTTTACAAAGCCGCTCTTCTTCGCTCCGGATACTGAACGTAGCCCATGTGCAGGCTCTTATAGTACGGAGACGCCGTCATTCATCGAAGTACCGCCATGGAACGAAAACACGTGTTCTGTCAGGATCAATCTAGCTCAGCCTTCGAGCGGCGATCAATACCGCAACTAGTGGATGTAGTAGTGGTTCGCCTGATATGTAAGTCACGCTGAAGCCAACGCCCTTGATTTACATATTTGGCGACTATTTTGATATGCTGTGTTGTTTGACAGAATGCAGTGAATGTTCGTGTAAAGTGTCATTCTGAGGCAGCGTGTGAGCTTGGGACCGGTGCAATGTTACTAGTACTGAGCTGGAGGCAAGCGTCGTATTTGTTTGGGACCTGCTGGTCTTGGGGTGGTCTATGAGCGACTCGTCGCAGATGTGCAAACTTGGCTGGTGTCGATGTTGTACGCGCGTCGGCGACCCTCCAATCCGCCAGCACTCCATCGAGACGTTCTGGGCATGGCTTTGGGCTTCAAACGAGGCGAGACTCAAGGCATGCCTATGCGCTGTTTGTTCATGCCATGGTGAACGTTGCGGTTGACCGGACGAGCCACTTGAAGAGGCGTAAATCAATTTTGCAAGTAAGCAAATGGCACCTTCCATGGTAGTCAGAAACGGTATCATGCCATGGCTTTTTGCATCGCACTATCGGAAATAGTCCATTTTAATGCAGGCGTTAGTCCAATGTAGTTGACACCTTAGGCACATTTATATTTTTGAAATGCCCAAGTGACATTTGCTAAACGACAGATGCATGAATTAATTCGCCATGTCCATTGCGACTAGCAGGATGCGATCCGGTGTAGACCTGAAAAAAATCACTGTGTGAACATGTCAATTTTCATTGAGGCATTAAATGCCAGAGTATTGTCACATAGCACATTTGCATTAATGAAATTATTTTCTTTCAGACGATAATGTGCAGCCATTGAAATCACACCCATGAACAGCCCTCTTTCGATTTTTTGATGAAATTTTCATGTAACTTAGAAAACAAAAGGAACAAATCGATCACCTAAGGTTTGTGTAGGGCCACTAGGACATGAACCGACGTAAGTTTTATTTACTATGAGAGATTCAGGTCTCATATGTTGAAGTGTATTTTGCATGTTCGGGAAAGGATCTTTTTCCTTTGAGATCCCAGAATTATAAATCAAATACGCACTAGAAAACTTTGATTTACATTCGAAGTTGAAATTACGCTATATTATAATTCGTAGGTTGCTCGTGAATTTAAGAGCAATCTAGGCTCACTAAATTGAGACAAATGAAAATCGAAAGCATACAGCCTGTCTAGGCAAATTCAAGTGTTGCAATTTATAAAATGTAATCCTTCAATTATGATGATTTGAAGAAGGAACAATTCATCCTCCTGTCTAGGCACTGCTAGAACAAAGTTGTTAAGAAAGTAATGATAGTTCTTCTGGAATAAACTGTGAAAATTTAATGAAGTGCAAATGGGCAGTATGTGATGTCTCGAAGACGCAATTACTTGACACTCAGAGTGAAGCGAGCAATCTAGTGATTCTAAACGTGCTCAGTATCTTATTCAGTGGATTCTACCTTTATGAGCTTGAACATTTGATGAGCTGCATGTCAGGCAAAAGGGATTCTGATAAAATGAAGGTACCGTAATCAGGTAATGGTAATCTCACCCGCGAAATCGTGGAAGATATGTAATTAATGAGTTGTGCGGAGGTAATGAGCGTTGTTGGATGGGGCTGTGTTGGTCCTGGCTTAAACTGTGATTGAATCGAATCGTCGCTGGCATTATCTGTAAATGGATCGGCGCTGTATCGGTAATATAATCTCCTTATGACAACAGCTGTTTGGCTTTCTCGTGCGCTGTAAGACATGGGATCACTCCAATATGTATGTTTTGATCATCAGTGTCGGTAGTTGACGTGTGAATGTGTTACAATGTGTGTGCTGGGCTATGACACTTTTTGCTATTTATTTTCCGTCCTTCTTTGCATGTGTGTCGCGACGCCAGGGAACATTTAACCACCTGGACCCTAACGGCTCTGTGACTTATGAACCGTGACCAACATGACGTCTTTGACATCCCTTCTCGCTGATTAATCAGCCACAGCAACACTCTTGGGGAGCCTTGGTGTGTGAAGATGAACTCGCCTCAGAGGCTCCTTCCTCGTGGGGAAGTGAAATGCGAGTGCCCCGCCAGTCGTTATATCGGTCTCGTCGTTCATCACCGCCGCCGTCGCGATTCTGGGCGATCGGATGACCGTATTCAGCCGCTGCCGCTGCATCATGACGTAAACCGAGCGCCAGTGAACGTGACCTCCGCTTTGGTAATGTATGTTCATGTTCGCCGGGTTCTTTTCACTGGCCAGACTGGAGTATTATCTAATGGATTCAAGTAGATGCCCGATCCGGGCGTGAGCGTCCTGGGTGCTGCGATGTCCGTTTCGTTCTTGAACGTATGCAGACGGAGTTGCTTCATGTTTGATAAATTCCGTGATAGGCTGTCGAAATTTTGTTCGTGCTTTGGTAAACGTTATGGATGACATTCCAGATAGTCAATGTAGCTGGATAAATTTTATATTTTCGAAATGTAGTGACATTTGCTGAACGTGTGGGAACCATGCGGGACTATAGGCCTAGAAATCGAACAAACTTTTCATTTTCATGAGCAAGGTGGAAATATAGCCGGAAAACCCTTGGCAATTTAAAGTACGCCTAGGCAATTCTCTTTCCGCCACCAAACTAGTTCGTTGGGAGGCTCAATGCATTAACTGCAGGCCAATAGTGAATTGATTTTTATGTAACGTATGACAATGCCAAGTTAGTACTAGGCCTTTATATGTGTTTACTGTCAGTTAAAATAGGTCACATTCTGGAGTACATGAAGAAGAATGGAAATAGTCTTTAGCTCCGTTTCATCCTTGGTGAGATAGCTTGCTATGTTCGCCAGTTTCACCATGGGCGACGATAGACTCACCATCGTAAACAAAACAAACACAAACTAATGAATGTAGATAACGAAAAAACAAACAAACTGGAATAAATTCTTATACTAGACATTTGGCGAAACACATGGAAATCGATTGCATGTAACACAGATCGCGAAGATCAGCACTGTATAGAATATGTTATGTACTGATCTAAGAATATTCAAAGTCCTACTACAGGATTATGACCCAATGAGCAAGTATTCAACTGTTGGTACCTTCTGTACTGCAAGTTATTATATTTGGAATTTCTGACTAGACCTTCCATGATGCGATCCATTTCCCGGGAAAGACGAGCTTCAGGTTATTCTTTATGCAATCCACGAGGAATAAATCAGAGAATGTGATCCTACTGAAATCAGTCACTGTAGTGTACTGCTCAGTCACCCAGGACAGTAATATTGATGAACCGTGAATGTCAACGTGGAAACAGAGTGCCAGTATTTTCCCACACCACTTCGTTTTTGAAAGGAACTGGAGAAACTTGATCGACAGTGGTAAAATGCCTGTAGACGTGATCCCAGAGCCTCTGCAGCTCAAATCTTGGACTGAAGCCGTTCTTGTGCGGACAGAGGACCTCGCTATAATAAACCCGCTCTTCCCATGCTTCGTCAGGTATTTCTTGCATATCAGACAGAAGCTAAATAAATTGATCATGAAAATACCGGGAAGCTGGTTCAGGCTTCTTGGTAGTCTTATAGTTCGCATTTTGGAGTAAGATCGTTATTGGCTACCTACAGGCACCGTTTCCAGAATGTAACCTTGGCCAGATGAGCAGCAAAGTCCATCAAACCATGTTTACGAAGATCATGAGAGAGATGCTGTACTGTTATCTCCTTCTAGACAAGATGTGGTGGCCCCTACTACAGGTTCCCCATCAATGATCAAGTGTAATGTAATAACTACTTGAGATATAAAATCATGTTTATGAAGATCATGAAGTGGAATAAACATGCTTTCAGTAAAATGTAATTGGCCCCCATTATGTGCAAGATCTGTTCGTTTACAACTGTGGTGGAAAACAAGGAAAAAAGCAATGATATAGCATGTTGCAGGCAAAGGCAAAACTGACCGCATCAGATCGCTAAATCGAACCTATTTCCTGGAAATAATCATTCAATTTAAGGCCGATTTCAATGATCGACCTTTCATTCATGGGAAATGTTTGTTTTTCATAATTCCCCCCACTGAAAGATGTTTGACAGCGTCATCTTCTTTTGAAGAGTGTCATAAATCCATAACAATGGCCTCAGCCCGGAACAACTCCGGTATCCGGCCATGGCCAGTCTGTTACTTAGACGTAAGTAACTTTGTTATTCCCCGTCGAGTAACACAACCCCAGACAGTGGAAATCGGATGTCTATTTCATGAAGTTAGGCATACTGGATGATGAAAGATGATTCCATTCATTTGTCTATCACACTACAATGATTGGTAATAGTGCTCTGAAATATTATCTGGAAATAATACTATTTCAAGTATTTGTATGCAAAACTGAAGTCAATTTGATCATTCTGGAAACAACAGTGAATATCTTATCTGCTGATGTCTATGAGTTTTAGTGCAATTGTCCAACACGTCGCAACCTGCTCCTTGTGATGACTCATCCGTATCGGCAGGAACATGATTTATGGAGTTGTTCCAATTTTTACGAAATTGAGTAATTTTTTCCGTGAAAAAGGATATTATACAAGTAAAAGAAACTGATTTGGTATGTAACATCGAGCTGTCGTACAAACAGCTGTCAATTTAAATCACACATTGTAATCTTTGATTCGTCTCTTAATTTTATTGTGACAATAATGATATGTATAAATTTCCATAACCACCATATTCAAGTTACAATATGTACAAATGTCTGCCGTGTCTGCATGAAAAAACGATATGGAAGCGTCTTAAACCTGTCGCTCATCACTTAAATTCCATTCGTTAAAATCCAGTATGTGCCTGTAACATGCCCGGAGGAAGTATCGATATACATCGCCATTCGTTTTTTCTTGTTTCAACGGAATTCTTCATCAGTGTCACAGATATGACTTCAGCTTGACAACAGATAGGCTTTGCCTTAGCACAGCGCATTCTGTCTCTCCAGTGCTGTTCTTTAAGTTTCGATGAAATGGATAAAGGCTTTCCCCTGCTACTGGCCACTTGCCACCATTAGAGTGGTTCAAACTGTCATCCTTGCCAATCGATTATAGCTCTGCCGATTCACGAAAACTGAAATTCTTCTTGCCTCAGAGCTACGCTCGGTAAATGTGATGTTTTTGAGTGAACACAACAAGTCTTGGGTTGACTTGTATTCGTGGTTTAATGCCTTATTAAAGGCAAATGTATGCTACTTTAAGTTTATGCAAATGCTCATTCTCCATGGAAAGCGATTTCGATATGTAATGACGTTGGAAACCGATAGACACTGGCAAATTAAATGACGAAAAAGTACGGATTTTGGGCCCTCACTGTAATGTAATTTTGCCTTGTGACAGACTCCCGCTGTACGTTTGCAGCTCCTCCCCTCCTGTCAATTGTGATAAAGATAATCGCAGAAACTCTTGTTTTGTTGTTTTTATATTATTGCTTGTAGCAGATCAGGCATCATTTATTTAATTTTAGTAACTTAAGTAACAAAGACATTGCGCTCGTAACCTGCATTCTTAAGAGCTGTTGCAAATATGAAGTTCAGCAAGTTCATTCGATATCTTCAAATT